>JAYRCO010001068.1:0-13497 GCA_037042815.1 Ceratobasidium papillatum | reverse complement strand
CGACCAAGAAGCATTTACTCACCCCGATTTCATACACTACTCGACATGTATGCCGCGTTTTATGTGAAACAAATGTACAAACCCAGTCTGTTATTGATTTACTTTTCGCACACACAAATTTGAGGTCAAATCCGAAGGATAGTGGAGTACTACAGGGGGAAATTAAGAGGGGCATGGTGGCCAGATGTTCAAAGAACAGGGGTATACACGATATAAACATTTCAAAATGGTTATGGCATGGAGCTGCTTCTTTGGAGCTCAACGTCCCTTGGGTTATGTAAAACGGATGTGCTGTTGAGGAAATAGCAGCCTTGCGCAGTTGGAGTTCGAATCGGAATTTGGCTTAACAGCAGCAAATGCAACTAAAATCCCAACTATGCAAGGCTCATATCTCCTCAACAACGCATCCGTTTGAATAATCCCAAGTAGGTTGAGCTTAGGGGGAGCGGCTCTATGCCATAGCGTTTTTGTATGTAGTTTGTCTCCCGCCTACGGCGCGATCCAATCGTTTGCTCTCTTCCATCACCGCCTACACTCCTGTCCTCGGCCCTCTCAGCTTCACCAAGGACGTGGCCAGGGTTACCCCTTCGTAGAATCGTTCTAGCTTACTTTCTTGGCGGCCTTCCTGCAGGTGTTATATGGGTCGTCAGGTAGATTACCCCCCTAAATACGTATGCGAAAGAATGATGAACGCTACCGGCAGGTCGACGCTCATGCGCACTGTATCACCAGCGGGTCAGTTGTTTGCATGTGGTTTAATCGTTCCTCTATTAACTCTTTCCCATAGCCAGGTCGAGGGGTTCCCATCGCTTAATGAAGTCCGAACCTTCTACGTCAAACACGAGATTGAGGGCTCCTAGGCTAAAACCTCCTGTTAGAACTACAGTCTTGTCAGTAGATGTATGCGACTATGTCTGTAGTTGTTTGTTCTCTTTCCGTTTCGTATGGCCGATGGTCAAATTTTTATCCTTAGTTCTCTACTCTCGTAGTTGAGCTAAGTACATCGTTTAATGGCTCGCCCGGAATTCTCCCCGCGTAAAACCTCCGTCCTTCAGTTCATTTTATGTAACGCCATTAACCCACGCTCCGGTGAATAGAAGATGCAGCTAGTCCTGGCTCGTCCCATGTTGCTCAAGGCCAGCATCTTCTTGCTCGACGAGCCGACCATCTGGCTTCCTCGTAATGACCTCTTCCAGCGTGGCTATGAAACGGTTAGCCTTAATCCCTTAATAATTCGTGATAGGTACTAGTTACATTCTCCGTCTACAGAAAGCACTCGAGCTGGATACTTACCCTCAACTCCTAACCCCTAGGCCTCCTCTGATTTCTTGTGCAGTGCGAGGCTGAGAACCATTTCGCTGGCTTTGGTTTTGAATCGGGTTTGTCTTGCACAACGCTACATGCGGTCTCTCAGGAGGTCAAAAGGGGGTTTTTTTTTTTAAGTCAAGTATATTTATCGTCGTTTCAAGGCTATGCCCTATGGTGCGACGTGCTACGATAGTACAGGATGAAGACCTGAGGTGTACGAAAGAGGGGAGAGAAGAGCGGCTCTGAGCGCGACAGGAGGCGGGACAGTATTCAGTAGGCTAATATAGAGGGTCTGGGCTGTAGAGCGTGGCTGTAAGGCAAAGTGCTTAAAGAGCTAGATACGGTGATGAGGGAATAGACAGGTTATCGAAGAAAATCTTTAAAACGGCCTGTGGCCCTGAGAAAGTCGAAAAGCGGAAGGAGAGCCTTCGAAGCATAGAAGAGGTAATCAAGAGAGAACGGGTCTAGAACAGCAGATTCGAGGTAGATATAGCGTTCAGCTGAATATTGGGGGCATCGTAGAATAAAATGTGCAACCGTTTCGGGAGCGCCGACACAGTAATCACAACCCGGAGAGTTATTTGACTGAATACGGTGCAGGTGTTGGTTCAACTGTACGTGGCCGGTGATGAGGCGGAGGAGTAGAGCGGCTCTGGGTCTCGGAAGATGTTGGGTGTGGGGTAGAAAATTTGATGGCGAGAGTAGAGCGTAGCGTTGGTGGTGCTTGATCCCTGCTGGAGTATTTCGCCAGAAGTCGATGGCCGCTGCTTGGTTGTCCCGTTTTAGTGTTCGCTTGTAGACCTCCGGGTTGATTAGAGGGTGCTGAGAGAGTAGTGACTTAGGGATCAAAGACCGACAGTAGGTCTTTCCTGATGCTGCTAGTTTTGCTTCGGTATCCGCCTTCTCGTGACCTGCCGTTCCCGAGTGTCCTGGGCACTGGTCAAAAGGTTAAGATTGTCCTAAGCGTCGCGACCTAGCACCGCTCTGGCTCGGCCAAACTGGCTTTTGCTAGTTAGAGCGATGACGCTAGTTGAGCTAAACGAGCGCCCACTAGATCAAAGTAGCACGTGCTACTGGTGCTCGTTCATCTTAGCTAGCACTAGCGCTCTAACTAGCGCTAACCCACCAAATCAGTGTTAGCCGAGGCCCACGTTATTCATCTCGTCAAGCCGACCGACTACTTCCATTGCGAGTCGCTTGCTGTGATCATTGAGGCTCTCACAGTCTTCACAGGTGGTATCCCCGTGATCGCGCAACTGGCTACTCTCTGCCAAGCCACGAGTTGGGATCTTTGGACAAGCTCCCCGTTGTTGATCCATTTGTGAATCTCTGACCAACTGCATGCACTACACAATCAATTTGTATCGCTTAATACTCTATCACTTTAGGAATGAACATGAGTTTCCCAAGACCGACCCAAAGCCCCCCTAAACTGGTGAGCGAGATCGTAGGTTTTTCAGCACTGACAAATCACGATGTGCTAGGGGGAGTTGCCGAGACATTGCAGGGAGCAATAGGCCTGATTGTGAGCTTGTTTACCGTGGGTTTCTGTGGATCTACGTCTATAAAATATGCCGGTGTGTACTGATGTGGACTGACAAATCGATATCTAACCACATCAGGAGCCTGCGTGATAGCCCGGAGAATCTCCCAGGCCAAAACTACCCGCATCACTTATTTTATTTTCTTCCCGCGGTGACCCCATCCGCTCCAGGTTCGCAACCGCAGGTAATCATTCGGGTCAATCCGACTTATCGCTATCCATTTTACTCCCTTTCCCTAGTCGAAAGGAGATGAAAATCACCTTGTTGAATGCCAAATCTTGGAAGTAATGAAGCCATTTTGACATCTTCCGGCCGATTTGCCGGTGTTTGTGATAGAGAAACCGTTGTCGATGCAGCTTTACTAGGCAGAAATCGGACCACAAAGACTGAATTCCAGATATAACTTGTAAACTAAATAGCATGACTGCTAGCATAGACGTCTCCCCTAAATGGGTTACATCTTGTCCTTCTTGTTCTTCTCTTCTGCCTTTCCCCACAAGAATCCCAAAACTGGGTGAGTCAACCACTCCTTCTCCTTGGCTATACTGCACAAAGACGGAGGGACAGCTTTACCTAGAATCTCGAAGCCGTATGGATCAACATGCTGGAGGTGAGCCTCGTCCAAAAACAACTTGGTGGTATTAGGAGGTACTGCTGGCTTTGGGAGTTTGGAGGTGAAAGTGCTGCTCTTGATTGGGTAGTAGAACTCCCCAGCAACCACTCGAATAGCGATTATACCAGCTTCCAGTGCCCAGTTGGAATCAAAGAAAGGTAGAGTCCCGTATAGGTCCACAATGTTTGAAAGTAGCATGTTTGACGGATTTGGAACTTGGCAGAATGCCTGAGGGACAACATCGAGCGGATGTGTGATATTGCAGTTCCAGTGCTGGTAGCCCTTCAATTGGTCCTCAGAGCTTGTCGGAGGAAATAATATAGTAAAAGCATTTGCGAAAGCGATGTTGCCAGGCGTAGGACCAGCTGTTGGATACACATGCACGTTTCCTTCAGCGAACGAGCCAAGGAACCCTGCCTTGAGGAGCATAAATGCAAGGCCTGGCGAAAGTGCGGCGCCCAGACTGTGGCCTGTAAAAACAAGCTTCGATGCAGGGGATTGCGAAATAGACTTGAGGAAATTGGGTAGAGTCAGCGAGGCACCAGGCGACCCAGTGTGTGGAGCGTTGTTCATGACTTGGAAGAGAGCATGGCTAAAGCCGCTAGACATGGCGGGGTTACCCCCAGGGATACTGTCGTGGTCAAGGGGCTTAGGAGGAGTCGTTATCCCCCCTGGTCCCTCCAGCCAAGCATTCAAGTCAACGGCATCGATAATGGACAAGTCTTCGACAATCCAGTCGTAGATACCAGCAGTGCCTGCGATTGCCACGACGTATGCACAGTAGGGTTTGCCGTCGTCGAACATGACAGAGTCGTTTTTGGCAACGAACCAAGCGTTGCCTGGGGGTTCGGTGGCGTCTTCGGCATTGTCTTTCCATACAACAGGGCCCCATACTACTGTCCAGCCCGTTCCGATAATAGTTAGGTCTTTCTCGACCTGGTTTGCGAGCCGTTGCTGAAGGTCCAAGCTCGTTCCCTTGCACTCTCCGACTTCGTTAGAGGCAAGCGAAAGTCCAAAGACTTGCTGAAAGATATTGTGCTGCGAAGACATACGGACTACAGACCGAGTGAATCAGTCTTATGCGAGGTATGGAAAGGTTGGAGACTCACTCGTATTTGTGCAATGTAATGGTTGAGTGGTTGTTGTAGCTATTCCTCAGAAACAGTAGGCCTTTTAACTACTTCGCAGCATTACACATTCACAGTCGTGAGCATTCGATTTTCAAACCCTATAACACATGACCAGTGGGAGAGACATTCAGGTGGTCACCAATATGCTTCTGAGCCACATTAGCCGGGCACGGTTATTCAACTTCCCAAGGAACAATCATCCATTCTAAAGCCATATATCGGAACACATACGCCCGAGCCCGGGTATGTTAGTCCGATGATAGCATGCATCGGCAAAACCCGTTGGAACCGGTGAGCGCTTACTAGAGTCGAGACTCTCGTGTGTGCTCATCTTCGACAATCGCCCGCGAGATCAATGAGTAGCGTAATTGTTTGGGTTGAGAAGACTTGCCACAGTTAGAAGGTTTAGCCGCTCGTGGGCCCCAGCGAATTTTGCTCAACGCATCGAGGGATTTAGATCAGTGGTTCCGTTCAGTACCATTCCAGCATGCTCCGGGCCTAGCCTCTGGGCTGATAACAAGAACATGCCAAGCGTATAAGATCTTGTGCCCTGGGCACTCAAATTGTAATGCTATGGACGCAACAAGGGGAGAGGTGTGAGGGCCTTATTCGGAGATACGATGGTACCTGGGCTGCAGGTTTGCACGCAGATGGCGTTGACTGATATTGGCTATTGGGCCCCTTACACGCTGTCTTGTCTAAATTTAGGCAACCTGAGTCGTGTTTGTTCAACCATCCTTTCCGCTCAACCGACTGCGGCTCGCTTGTGCCCATCAAGGTTCTTCGCCCGGGCCACTTGTGTATTCCGTTCCCGTGCGACGATGTACATGCTACCCTTCCTCCGACTCGCGTTGCTCTCATCCCAGGTTTCCCCCACAACAGATTTCACTACTCGCCATGCACTAAGCGAGATACCCTCAGGGTGGACGGCTGTTGCTCGTGCGCCTGCAGAACACCTCATCGACATGCATATCGGGCTTAAGCAAGGTCGAATGGACGAGCTGCTGTCTACGCTTGGGGAAGTTAGTGACCCCTCGCATGCGCGGTATAGGATGTACTTGTCTAAATCGTGAGCCTTCGAGTTTTCTCTTTTGTGCTGCGGGTGGACAAATTTGACCATAAACGGCAGCGAGGTTGACGAGCTGGTGGCGCCTCGCACCGAAAGTGTTGAATCTGTTCAAAAATGGCTAGATGAACATGATGTCAAGGCTATCACGCGTTCGTCCTCTGGAGACTGGCTTCACGTCCTCGTGCCTGTCGCTCGTGCTGAGCAGATGCTCAACACTCGCGTAGGTTCATCTCATACGTACACCCAACCCTTGCTTACTCACCTCATCTCTACAGTACAACATTTATCATCACACGTCTGGCAGCCATATCATCCGTTCTGAGTCCTATGCCCTTCCGCGCTCACTTGATGCACATATTGACCTTGTTCAACCTACGACATTTTTTGACCAATTCGACCAGCCCAATCCAGGGAAGATGTCAGGCGGGATGGAAGAGCTTGTACGATCAATGGCTATTCTGTCGGACGCTAGCAAGGACCGTCTGGCACCTTGGACCTGCAATGAGCGCATTACGCCTGATTGTCTGCGGAAATTATACAAGTGAGTGCTCAACTGGGCATTATCGCGGTCGCAACTGATGCTGCGTGCAGGACTGAGTCCTACGTTCCAGTTTCAAAAAATAGCTCCATCGGAGTTACTGGGTATCGAGGTTCGCCCGTTTTCTCCGCACTGAAACGCAGAGATGTCAAGGCTTTAGCGTAGGGGAGTTTGCCAACTTGTTCGATCTGCAAAAGTTCTACAGAAGATACAGGCCCGATGCTGTTGGATCAACCTTGACCGTAGAGCTCGTCAACGGAGGGATAAATGATCAGCACATACCTGGAAAAGAGGCGAATCTTGATGTTCAGGTATGCAAACTCTCACACCATCAGTCAGAACCCGAGGCTTAGATTGCTTAGTACGCTAGTGCAATTTCGTATCCTATCCCGAACATCTTTTACTCGGTTGGACCTTCAAGTGCTAATCAGAACACCCCAGCTACTGTTACTGGGGTGAGTTATATCTATATGATTGGATGGAGTGTGGTTGACACAGGGACTGGGATATAGCCATACTTGGAATGGCTGATCTACATGCTCAACAAGACAATGTTGCCCCAAACAATCAGTACTAGTTATGCCATAGAAGGTAATAACTCGACACCATCGAAATAGTCTCATAAACTAACCAGATAACTGGTCGTCAGAACATTTGGTCATGCCTGAATATGCAAACCGGGTATGTAATAGTTTCGCTGAGCTTGGCGTGCGTGGCGTTAGCGTCTTGTTCTCCTCGGGCGATCATGGCGTGGGTCGCGGCACCTGCAAGACAAAGGAGGGATCCCCCACACGCTTCCGCTCAATGTTCCCCGCTTCTTGCCCATACGTCACTGCGGTTGGGGCAACTCGCCAGATGAACCCTGAAGTCGCTGCGAAGTTGTCCCAAGGCGGTTTCTCTGAACTATTTCTGCGCCCGGCTTATCAGGCGAGGACGGCTGAGCTGTATCTAGAAAAACTTGGGATGAAGTACAGCGGAATGTTCAATTCAAACGGGAGAGGGTTTCCGGATGTTGCGGCCCAGGGGATAGAGTACACACTCTCATTGTCTTATGCCCTTGTCGTGAACTGAACCACTGTTTGCAGTTATCTCTACGTCATAAGTGATACGACGTCAAAGGTCAGCGGGACGTCCGCATCAACCCCCACGTTTGCAGCTGTTATCGCCCTCCTTAACGACTATTCACTCTCACATGGTAAACCGCCGCTAGGGTTCTTAAATCCGTGGCTGTATTCGATGGCAGTAGAAGGATTGAACGATATCACTGCGGGAAATAATCCAGGATGTGACACGGAAGGGTTCAATGCTACAACTGGATGGGTGAGCGTCTTTGTTTGTTCAATGGTAGACTTCAGCTCTGATGGGATACAATTGCTGGGTGGCAGGATCCCGTAACTGGGCTTGGGACACCGGATTTTATGAAACTACAGGAGGTTCTACGAACTCAATGGTCGCAACGGGAGTGAATCAGACGCGTTCTACATGCTCTACCGACACCATTATTGGAGCTATGTATACTGTTAATATGCAGACAAATGACAAGTGCTCCCCAGTTATATAGAAGTGTACAGTCAAAGATGGGCGCAGGAGTATGTTGCCTTTGCCCTTTGGCGTTATGTTTACTCCCATATAAGGATTAATATTGGGAAGCATGACAAGCCTATTCATGGGCGGAAGGCCAACATCTTGAACGGAAACGATTGGGTTGAAATCAGCTAACCAGATCACACTTTGTTGGTGTGCATCTGTACGTTCTGACTGTTTTGCCTCTTTGAAAAGTGGCCAATTGATTGTAGTTTGAAAAGGTTTCCCAAGCGCCAAGAAAAAATTCATGTTTGGCGAAGTCTCACGGGTTCTACACACGCGAGAGACCAACCTATACGAAGCGCCGCGCGCTTCGATGCCTATATGCGTCGCCTGGCATCGCCCACCCGCTCATTGCACGCCTTCAATTCCTTTCACCGCCGACGCTTTGGCTCCCGCTGTATCTGCCGCTGACCACTTTAGTTTTATTGAAAGCGATGTTCCCGAAGGATGCACGGATGTGCACAATATCCTTTGGGAACTGGGACCTCGCTTTTTGGAACAATTAAAGTGGGTTGATTTTATGTGCCCGCACAATCATTTGCTCACGCACCAGCGCGCACATGAATCGAGGGATTCCGGAGCCCAGACCTTACGGTTGGCTCCCCGCCTGCGCGCTAGGTGAGTTGTATCCCCTCGATCAACAGCTTCGCCGTCGTTTGTGAGAGACTTCGCTTTGCAGCAGAATAATTGCCAGCATTTTCTGCCTTTTCTTATGCGCGCTACCCTTCACTCCCCCCCTCTTAATGCGGTCTCCCTTCTTCAAATGTTATGACACATTTTATTATCTATTTATCTTTCGGCCACAGTCCTTTTACTTCCGTCTTTTCTGCTCTTTTTTTTCCTCATCTTTTTGTTTCTTTGTTTTGTGTTGTAGCATTTTGCTATTATTTGAGCACGAGTGTAGACCACCCACCCTCGCGCTTTGCTATGCATTCGCCTCTTGGGCGCTGCTACGCGGCGCTCGGCTTCGCCCAAACGCATGTGTGATCTAAGCCCAATGACCGCGTCATCACATACCTCGTATATTCGAGCGTGGGGTTGAATGACATCTCGTCCAGGGACTCCGGCAGAAGAATCTGTCTAGCTCATGTATATACAGCTTTGAGGCAAAAGTAATTGTACCAACGGTATCAGAAGACGTACGCGCGTCGAAAGGCACCTTAAGATCGAGAAAATATGCAGTTTACTGAAAAGCGCTCCGCTCGTCGAGAACTGCTATCGTGAGCTCGAAATGAGTCAGAAGAACCCAGTATTGCATGACATGGTACTGATCATTCTCAATTGACATATGACCAATTTTGAGACCACACCATTCACTTCTACGTAGAATATAAGGGGAGTGATGGTTGAGTCAACATCGCAGACCCCATATCTTACGCTCAGTTGAGCGTCTCATTTTACCACTTCAACATAGTGCTTATGCTATAGCCTTGTAGTATTTTGGAAAGCCTTGAGCTATTTCGACTCATTTTGAGCTCAGGATTGCGGTTCTCGACGAGCGGAGCGCTTTTCAGTAAACTGCATATTTTCTCGATCTTAAGGTGCCTTTCGACGCGCGTACGTCTTCTGATACCGTTGGTGCAATTACTTTTGCCTCAAAGCTGTATATACATGAGCTAGACGGACTTTCCTGCCGGAGTCCCCGGACCAAATGTCATTTTTCTCGGCGCTTGGAAAACCTTTTTGCAAACCGCAGTAAACTGGTCTGAATAGTGTGTGTCAAGCCTCCTGGGTCTAGTGGTAATCACACCGCATCCTCTGAGCTGTTGTTCTACTACGCTTCAGCCATTGAGCAACAGGCCCACAGATGCAGATATGCAACGGCTGTATTTGGGGACGCCTGCTCGACTTGCTGTGTTCATATATCATAGCCCCAAGGATATTGATGCTTTGCGGTCATGTCAGATACTTACCATGGATGTAATATATCCAAATTAGCGTAGTACCGAGCAGGTTCACCTCTTCTGATTCTGTGCTCTCTACCTTGGGTTATTTTCCTCCTGGAATTTTTTCAAGTCTGCTTCGCCTATAGCTTGAATGCAGCGATGTGAAATAATGAATAATATGCTGGGCTCGTGTAATATAGCGGAGCAGAGCGGAGTTTGATTCAACAAGAGTGGAGGTGAGCTTTGTAGAGACACTCAACAAGACCTGGAACTCGAATAACTACCGTTTAGGTAAAGCCTGGAAGACTCCGGAGCTCTTATTAGTGATACTCATACAAGAGGGTGTTTTGCGTATTAATTGTTGCTAGCAAGGCCTCATGCGCCCGACACGTATCTGGGAGTGTCTTTGGGACTAGCTGAACACCACAAAATCTACCGGAGATTGGAGGCGTTCCCACGCGTTTGTAGTGCGGCAAGCACCAGGAGTCGGGCCCCCCGATAGCTTGCCGTCGCAAGCTTTCACGGGTGTGCGCGACAATCAATACATGTGCGTACATGGGGCCACGAGCGCTCGCAGGGCTCATGTGTGCCTGAGGAGCACCCAGAAGAACAAACCTATCTTCCGCCCACGACACGATCACTGCTCATGTGCGAGAACGTAATTTGCTGACGAGCGCTGGTTGACTTGCTCCCATGGAACATATTCCAGCTTTCAGGGTCACTGAGGAGTCGACTTCATGATTCCCTATGGTTGACCCCCAATTTGATTGGTGCACCAGTCAGAAGTGTAACAAATGCTATGCGGGACCTGGTTAGCGGACTCGGCTTTTGGCTACCGAGAAGACCCCAATTATCATCAGGAACACCAGAGGGGCATGGCTACAGCTCCCGACCGGAAATTGAATAGCCGTCACCGGCGACAGGACTCCGAGGGAGATCCCTTCAACTTAGCATTACTGCAGCATTGATCATCCCGCAAGTCTGATTGCTCAATTTGAATGTATACATTGGGCTGAACACCACATGAGCCGATCTGTTTTGTCAAGTCTTGACATAGGAGTTATTTTTGCCGACAATCGGCAATGAGTCTCCGATACACAACGGTATTGTTCTAGAATGTTGTCTATCAATTTCCTTGTGCTTAGGAGGTACACTAGGGCATGGGCGCCTCTTTGATCTTGATTGTGGTGGCAGAAGTGTGTGCATCGCGCCGCATGATTGCTGTGACTAGCTGGACCTCACGCTGGTATAAGAAGGGGCCTTTTGGACCTAAGAGACATAAGCTCGCTGAGATCCTTGCCTTCAGACTTACTTTTACACTCAACTACAATACATTTCAGACATGTCGGCGGACAACACTGCTACTTCAACAGGCGTTGGCGAGCCCCAGATTGACCGCAGCAGCACCGTCTACGTTGTCAACAAGCTCGCCGTTCCCTTGACTCTGATTGGAAAAACCTCGGAGCATGGCTCGTGGGACGCCAGCTTCCCTCCTTTGGCCACCATCGAAGCAAACTCTACTGCCGGACCAATGGTGATCAAGGACGCATTTGGTACGAGTGACTTAAATATCGGCTCTTGACGAATTTTAAACAGTGCTTTTACCAATAGGATTCAATGGATCGCAAGGGTCGCTTACCTACCTCATCGGCAGTACTTCAAACAGTGTGGTGATGAGCTTTGCTTGTCCAAACGTGGCAGACAACTGGGCCAACATTGTTCTTAGTCCCGAGAGTGCAACTGGAGTTGTGGTCCTTGCTCCTAGCTTTAGTCCCAACGGGCCCTTGGAAGGTATGAGATCAGCTAACACACATGTGTTTTCAATGTATTGACAAATTGAACAGTGCACTTTACCATCGTGCCTGGCCCTACCGAAGTTTAGATAGGATATTGGGCGGCAGCAGCTGTGTTGTTTGAGTTGATTTTGCACATGTTGTACCGGAGGTCTTGTGACAGGTTACTTTCTATAAATTTGAATGAATGAAGTACCATATCGGCAACACCTTCATTGGCGCGGCAGCGTGCATAAAATAATGGCTGTGACTTTTACATAACACGATGAGAAAAGCAGCTGGCTTCAAGGGGATGCAGATCCTAAGCGCCAGACGTGGGGGCTGGTGGGTCAAGATAAGATTGCAGTTTTTACCTATGCCACACCGCATTTTTACACCTCGCAAAGACACTCAATTTTTGTAACAAAAACTTTTTGACTTTGCTCACAAGCCTCATAAGACTAATCTCGCCAATTTCGAGCTTATTTGAGTCAACGATTTGCTGGCTGTCGATGTCAAGGAGCGGGGCTCTCAAAAGCTGATGTAACAGCCGGCCAGTCACACTCTGTACGCAGAAAGCCTCTGGAAACTAACTACGATATTTCTTACGTACTATTTTCACAAGAGCTTCACAAATGACGGACAGGTTCTTATTTTCATTATCTTCTTATTTTGAGTATGATCCATTTGCTAGGATGTGAAGGAGATTACTCAATGCGGGAAGTGGCAAGTTGAAGGAACCGAACGCTGAATAGTAGTGTATATGGCTAAATTAGTGTTTGCGCTTGTATACGTTACTGACTCATCCTCCCGCATGTTTATGCGAACTTAGGGATATTCTCGAGGTATTGGTCTGAACCCCACCGATACCGAAAGCTGCGTCAGGGGTGCAATAGTTAGAACAATGCGGTGATCTTTAGACCCAGAACTTGGGTAGTCTCAAGATATGGTACTAGTATGGCCGTGGTCAAATGATTCTTTTGGCGATTCAGTTATATCAATAGTATGGTTCCAGAACATTATGCGTTTCTCTGGTCCAGCTAGACTCCCTGTTCGATCGAGTGCTGATGCAAATGCAAACCACTGGTTTGAACACGTCTGTGAATCTATCTACGCGGATATAGCCTACTTCGGAGTGGCTATAGATGGCTCCAAAGACCAATTCTGTAGGTCTGTGCCAATCGAGTTCTACCCGGAGCTACTCCATTCTGGGCAAAGCAGCAAGAGCCTCATGACTGTTCCAGCTGTACCAACTGTGATATACGAGTACTGTTCAGGGAACCTTTGGATAGTTAGCTCGAGGTGAAAACCGGAGTTCGCCGGATTCTTTAACATCAAAAGTCTTAGAACGTCCACCAGTAAAAATCGTTCGAAGCTCGCCCATGTTCGGTCGTTTATGCATGTATACGATGTAATAACACGAACAGTCCTGAATTGCACTCGTCTGGGAGAGGCGTGGTTCGAGGATCGACTGACTGGCTCCCTCAACCTTGCTACCACCCCAGAATCGGTGAACTTACCATCGAATCGCAAGTCGTGCAAAACGAGACGTCCCCTATCGCGAAAGCCACTATCAAAGACATTCTGGGGCCGTTTGAAAGGCGGCTCGTCTCGCATACATATGTAAACGGCTAGACGTGGACGAGCTTGAAAAGATCTTCGTTGATCTCTACTCAGAGTTGTGTAAACTTCAGGTGTTCACCAAGTTCTAGCTTTCCTTTTGGGCGGAAAGTTCCGAGGCTAGCCAAATATTACCTCTTATCCATACTACCTCGCTTGAATGATGATAAAGGTAAGGCGCGGTAGATTATTTCTTGCGGAGGAACATTTGGCTCCAGAGGCTATTCCATTGGCCTAAACCAGTCAATTTGCCCTGTGTGCATGCCTTTTCTAAGCAGCTACCCCGTCGTCAATCATAGCCAGACAAAGTCCGGTTTTGACAACTCTCATGGTACACGTCCGTCAGGAAAATCCGCTGGGCTTGCTATCACCGGAAATCCCCGTGAGTGCTCGCTTTGGTTTTTTGACCGTCACGAGGCCAAACGAGCGC
>JAYRCO010001067.1:0-13500 GCA_037042815.1 Ceratobasidium papillatum | reverse complement strand
CGACCCATATACATGTTTTTGACAATTTGCTCCCTGAAAAACACGTGAGCGCACGAACTTTTGCAAACCGCAATAACCTTACTTTGACTCTTTTGCTGGAGCGCTCATGTACTAATTGCATCATGCATGTATTTACAAGTCAAATTGATCTTGCCACTCGATGTCCTCGCCAAACATCTTCGTATTCTACCAGACTCAGCTCTAGTTTAGCGAGAACGTTGTTGATCTGGTGATTTTGTCTATCATCTTGATTGAAGTTTGAATCAGGCAACTGAGATGCGAGTTTGGGAGGATCTTTTTATAGTGGTTGGCCCGGAGTAAAGGTGATCGAAGGACCCTAAAAATAAAAATAAAAATCAGACAAAGCTCAACGCGAGTGTAGGCGAGAGACGAACTAAGATATATCAGTCTGGCATATGGTCAAAAGAATAGGAGGCAGCTCACGATGTCTGGTACGAGAGCTGTACTACCGCTCTCGCCACATCCCTCCACCAGCCACTTGATGAAATCCGCCTTGTTCCCCAGCAATCTCAGCATTGTTGGTGCGCATTTTACGGTTAGAGTAGGGCTTGAAAATGGAATGATTGGGCACAGTGAGCCCGTCTAGTGGTGTAAAGGTATGAATCGCCGAGTAGCCGGATGTCCGGATAGGGGACATGTCGTAGGACCTGGTGAGAAAAAGTCAGTCTAGTAATGCAAACCCCAGAACCAAAATGAAACGCACAGAGACGATTCCCTCCTCTCCGATCTGGCTATACATGTCTTGGTCGAGCCCTTGGGGATGAACCTACTCAGATTAGTTATTCAAATGCTTATCATAGGACATATCGGGAATATATGAAACGGTGAAACAAAAACATGTATGAACCAACCAAACGATAGCTCCCTAGACAGTTCGATCCCCTCGCGTGCCTCCTCCGCTTAAGTCTCTTGCGTCATAACGGACGGATGTTTGCAGCCTATGATTGGAATCAGAACACCAACTGCCTCCATCTTCTTCTCGGGCTCGTTCTTCTCCATACCTCATTCAGCATACTCATCTCCTCCGTCGTCAGACTGGGCACGTTCAACTAGAACATGACGACCTCCTTCTCGTTCTTCCCTCGTCTCTCCTCGTCTTCCGTGAGAGTGGCTCCAGCTTTCCTAGCGCCAGACCCGGAGATCGGTATAAGCGTAGCTTCTCCCGCGCTTTCCGTTGCACCAGTGGTAGCCACACACCCAGAGCCAGGCCCAGCTTCGATGTCCTACGTGTCTGTTATGAGGAGCCCCTCGAAGCTCTCATCCTCGCGCAGGGATACGTTGAACGACGAAAAACGAGTCGTCCTCGATAAGCTACTCGAGGAGAACGAGAATCAGTATGCCCCGTTGTACCTTTGGCGACTTGGAGTAGTCCATATCCCGCCGCTTCCTGCGCTTCCTACGAATTCGTCTGGCGGGATCATAGAGTCTAGAGTCGGAATCACGGCTCCGATTAGAGCAAGCTCGTTTTTCGTCGACACAAACTGGCTGAGCGGAGAATATATCTGCCTCCTCGTACGACGAGCGCATCTTCGTCATTGCATCGTGTTTGTGGCGAGAGGATCCAGTCGGATGAGAGTGAGAATATGGATGAGGATGAGGCGTGACCCCTGGACGAAAAGGTGATATCGACAGGACAAGGACGACTTGTCGCTTGGAGCTCTGTTGGAGCCACTATCCGAGCTCTGCGTCCTCGAGCGATCAGCTCATATCCTCACTACAAAAAAACCATAATGACTTACAAAGATCCGTAGCAGGGTCCATATTGGGCTTGGCCTCTCCAGCCTATCTGCCGCGTCAAGCATCGCCGTATCCTCGCAGTAAAAACATTGACGTCCTCGCACCATGTTCGTGGCAAATAGAACCAGTTGAGATAGCGTGTAGATCAAGAAAAACACGCGGATGGGGGTAAGAGTGCCGAAAATAAAATGACGGCTAGTCGGCTTCTGCCTTTGGTCTCTAGTCGGGTCACGCTTCTCGCTCGGGCTATCTGCATCGAAGGGCTCAGCTAGACATTCCAGATAGTAGAAAGAAGGAGCACTTATGAAACCATGTAATAAAACCCTCGCGCATCCGTTCTACCTCCAGTACACTCGCCCATCCGTTGTCCATGCACCCCGTCATACGACCGTTGGCGAACACTGAGCATCATCAAACGAGTTTAGTCTTTGGTGCGAGCATAGATAGGAGCCGTTGCTTTATTCGTTTTTGTGGCGATTTTTCTTTGAAAATAACAAGAGAGTGGATCAAGTCGATGCTGGATCGGAGCGAGTTTGGGAGAGCGTGGGCTTGTCTCTGTTTGTGAGTGTGTGGATTGGCCCTGGGCGTCTAATTACCGCTTGGAGGCATCGGCTGCCCTCGCACGCAACCACCCATCATGTCGTCGGACACTGCCGTCCCAGACACTCAGACCACCCGACGGCGTCTACAAGGTGCGTAATCGTATACAAAGTACTTATCGATACTTATAGACCGATCATCTCGCATGTAGAGATCAAGCTCATACCTAACAAATCGAACCGGCCCATCAGCGTCAAAGTCTCAGTGGATGACAATTTGCTATTCGAGCTACCGGCAATCGAACAAGGCCGAGCTCTACTATGGAAAGATCTGATGCTACCTTGGTAAGACTAAATTCATCTTCAGATTAACTGGAGTCCTGACCCTCGGCATCTCGCACTAAGTGACCTTGAAGATGACTCGATCGTCAGATTCCTGATCACCGAGGTCCACACGTTTAGAAGTGACCGAGTGGGAGCTGCAGTATTCCCAGCATCGATGATGGTGCAAGACGAATCACTATCGACGGGTACGACAGCGCTTGGAATGGTGGATATAATATTGACCCGCTGTTTGTAGAATGTGACAACGGAATGTTCAAGCTAGAAGTAATGCTCATGAGTCATGACGAGGTAAGTTTATTTCAGTATCTTCGATGCAAAACGGTGAGACCCTCTGCAGTCAAAAGAAGCATACGCGTCAGCGCTGGGCAAAGCACGTCAGATCGAAAAACGACAGAGTAGATTGAACACATCAGGGAAGGTCGGGTCGGCGGTCAAGGGCTTACTTGCTCTTGGGACTGCGTTATCTGAGGTGATTACGAACTCCAGCTGCCGTCATTCTGCGGGTGTATGACAGTATATGCGCTGTAGCTGGATCCGACTGGTGGCGCAAAGGTTGCGTTCTCGGTTTGCACTATGGTGTGGCAGGTGCGTATTCCATGTGTCGCTGCGTGGGACTTGCCACTAACAACACAAATCTCGCCAAAACCTAGCGACTCGAAGAGCAAGAGCAGCAAGACGAGAGCATCGACGACTTTGTGGAGCAGCTAGTGCAAATGACACCGACTGTCAAGTCGGTACAAAATGTCGCCGATGCTAACCTGAAGAACACTGTGACAGCCATGCTGTACCTGGTCGAAGATGCGTCAATATTTATCCTCAACTACAAGTCACGAGGCGCACTGGGTGAGCGGGGTCAAACGTAGAACAGCTGTGCAAGGTCTAACGGAAGAGATGATTAATGTCACAGCGCATATAGTGTACTCTGCGATCGGTTCGAAGGAGCAAGATCGCATACGTGATATCGTGAAAAGGTTTAAACAACATAAGGAAGATTTCGACCGAAAGATGATTGCACAGACCCTGATCGCAGTGCAGCTGGCTCGTAAGTGCAGATGCTTGAACGATCAAATTAACACTTATATGAGCGGGCTATATGCTAGACGACCAAGACAGCCTCGACAAACTCAAGCCTGTTGGCCATGCGAGCTTCAATCCCGACCACGCATGTATAGCCGACACACGGGTGGATGTGATCGAGGACATTGTCACCTGGTCTGAAGACTTCGACTCAGATCAGCGGCTGCTCTGGGTCTACGGCTTTGCTGGTCTCGGAAAGAGTTCGATTGCAGCTTCTGTCTGTCAACGGCTGAAGAGTCAGGACCTGCTGGGTGCCAGCTTTTTCTGCAAACGAGACGACCCTGAGCTACGTGACGCGCGCTGCCTGATAAACACGGTGATATATGGTCTATCCATGCGACATGGTGCCTATAAACAAGCTGTAGCGAAAGCCATACAAGCAGATCAGCAGATATGCACCGCTCACATGCAGCAGCGCTATGACTCACTTGTGAAAGGCCCTCTAAAGATTCTTGAAGATGGCAAATTCGACAGGAGGCTGGTGATCATAGTCGATGCACTCGACGAGACTGCAAAGGACGAACACCGAGCCACAGTTCTCACCTGCCTACGAAACATGTGCCGCATAGTGCCTTGGCTGAAGGTCATCATCATGAGCCGTCCCGACGAAGATATTAAAATCGCACTTGACCAAGGCGAAGAACTCACGAGGTCCCTTAACATCGCTGACCACAATGCGGTCGACGACATACGTACATTCGTTCGGCGTCGAATGGTCGTTATCGCAAGATCCAAGGGCCGATCCGAATGGCCAGAGGATAAAGTCGAACGCCTAGCATCCCGCGCAAATGGGCTGTTCATATGGGCAGACACCGCTTGCAAGTTCATAGACGCCGGCATCAGCGCAGATGCCCGTCTCAACCAGTTACTGCAGGTCCATCAATCAGCTGGCAAGCTCCATCCGTTGGCGGGGCTGGATGAGCTATACACTACTGCTATTCTGAGCGGAATCAAAGACGAAGGCGAGGACAACATAAACATGGTCTGCCTCTGCATCGGAGCTATCGTCGTTACTTCGTCTCGTGCTCCGCTGCCAATATCTGACCTCACGCGGCTTTTGTCGGGCCAGGTAGACATAGATACCCTGTCCGCGTCCGTGAAGGCTTTGAGCTCGGTTCTATACGAGGAAGGTGGTCCTGGTGGGCCAATCCGCGTGTATCACCCTTCGTTCGAGGACTATATCACCGATAGCTCTCGCTCGAACGCATACTATGTGGATCTGCGCCAGTATAACACAATGCTGGCAAAATGCTGTCTTGATACCATGTTAGCGGAGCTGAAGTTCAATATATGCGATCTGCAGACGTCATATGCACTCAACAAGGACGTCCCTGATATGCAGCAGCGAGTTCAAACATTGATTGCCGGCCACTTGCGCCACAGCTGTCTGTACTGGTATACTCACTATGCTGAGGCCGAGGTCGATTCACTTGCCAATCGTCTAACGCTATTTCTGCTTGGAAAATCATTGATCTACTGGGTGGAAGCACTGTCGCTGCTCGGGAAACTCGTGGTTGCGTTAACAAGTATGCTGGGACTTAGCGCCTCATACAAGAACTTGGTGCGTATCTAGACAACTTCAATAGCGTGCATCATGCTTGGTCAACTGACTAGGATGATCTACAAAGGATTCTCCCAAAGGGTGTTCAGACTGTGCAAACGACATGTACCGTTTTGTTCTTAGCTTTTACGACCCGATATCCAAGAGTGCTCCTCACCTATACATATCTGCTCTCGCATTTACCCCAACATCCTCAGATTTCGGTCGAAGGATGCGCCCTCTGTTCCCGAACACGGTTGCCGTTACAATATGCGCTGAAGAGGAGTGGTCCTCCTGCTTGCAAACTATATCTCATCCGGACGAGGTTAGCTCTGTGGCATTCAGTTTTGATAATCGTCGTATAGTCTCAGGCTGCAATGATAAAACAGTGAGAGTATGGGACGCTGAGACCGGTTCTGCAGTCATGGATCCTCTCAAAGGCCACACTGGTGGTGTCTTTTCCGTTGCTTTCTCCTCAGACGCTCGATACATAGCCTCTGGGTCTTATGACCAAACGATCAGAATATGGAACTCTGAGACTGGCGTCGAGGTCTGTGAACCACTGAGGGGTCATTCCGGCGTTGTTCGTTCTGTCGCATTCTCTCCAAACGGTCTACTCGTTGTCTCGGGGTCAGCCGATCATACAGTGCGGATATGGGATGTCAAAACAGGCCAGTGTACACTCAAGCTTGAGCGGCACTCAAATAAAGTACTCTGCATTGCATTCTCTCCCAACGGTCGTTATATTGCTTCAGGTGCCGATGACATGACGGTGATAGTATGGGATGCCAAAACTGGAGATCCAGTCATGGAGCCCATACCGCATACCGACATGGTTCTTGCAGTGTGCTTTTCCCCAGATAGTTCGCTCATTGCCTCAGGGACCGAATATGGCAAAATGACAATCTGGGAGCGAGAGTCTGGCACCAAGCGGTCTGAGTTTGCTCATCCAGATGCAACTACGGTGCAGTCTGTAGCGTTCTCACCCAACGGCCAACAGATCGCTTCCGGATCCGGCGATGGCGTTGTTCGCATCTGGGACGTGGAGTCCAGCTGTGTGTTGGGGAAGAACGAGCGAAAACACTCGAATCGAGTATGGTCTGTTGCATACTCGTCAGATGGTCGACGCATTGCCTCGTGCGCTGCCGACCACACTGTGCGAATATGGGATGCCGAGGCAGATACTGAGATTTTTACAGGCTCTTCACGAATCGACTCAGTTCCAATCAACTGTGTCGCAGTCTCGCCTAACGGTCGCCTCATAGTCACAGGATCGGACGATAAAGCGCTACGAGTGTGGGATTCCGCGACAGGCATCGTGAAAGGGGACCCGCTGAAAGGTCACTCTGACCTAGTATTGTCCGCTGCCTTCTCTCATGATGGCCGTCGCATAGTGTCTGGATCAGCAGACGAGACAGTTCTTGTATGGGATGTGGAGACTGGTAACACAGTACTCGGGCCACTGAGCGGCCACTCAGACTGGGTGTGCTCTGTTGCGTTTTCTCTTGATGGCCAGTATATCGTCTCTGGCTCTGGCGACTGTACTGTGTGCATCTGGGATTCAGAGACTGGGAAAGAAGCAATTGAGCCACTAGCTGGTCATACAGACGTCGTCAGATCCGTTGCATTTTCGCCCGACGGCAGAAGTGTAGTGTCAGCCTCAGATGATCAGACTGTTCGAGTGTGGGATGCAAAAACTGGCACACCACAATTTGACCCGCTGAAAGGTCACTCAAATGAAGTTCGCTCAGTCGCTTTCTTCCCCAGCGGCAAACACATCGTCTCATGCTCCACAGACGGAATAGCGCGGATATGGGACGCCGATGCAGGTGACCTCGATCGAGTTCTAGAGCACACCAGTCCAAGCAATTATCTAAATGCTATAGCGGTCACACATGAAAGCCGCTATGTTGTGGCCGGTTCTGGTGACGGAACGTTGCAACTCTGGGACCTAACCTCAGTCGGTAACACGGCCAAATCCTTACGAGGTCATTCGGACGCTGTGGAATCCGTTGCAGTCTCGCCGGACGGGCTTCGCATAGCCTCAGGCTCCGACGACGGCACACTGCGACTATGGGATGCCAACAAGGTCTGGGCAACGGACGACTGGAATCTGTCGCTAAAGAGTGCGTGTATTGATTTACCAAGCCAAATATCGATGTACTGAGATACGGATATGTAAGGTCTTGATACACTGACAGCTCTGGATGCATCCGAAGCTGCTCGACATGTTGGTCCGGATGGTTGGGTCAAGTCGGCTACGGGAGAGCTACTCTTCTGGCTTCCCGCAGCGCATCGAGTGGTTGACGAGTCACTGATGTGCATGACTCCGGAGGGCATACGTCCTCGAGCGACAATTGACCTCACTCGGTTTGTACATGGTAGCAACTGGGTTTCTGTTATGGCTGTAGAATGAATAGTCTCTGGCGCTATTGATGTCTACACGGTATTTTCAGCTATTGAATGTCACTAAACAACTAGTCATCGGCATCCGGACGAATGAATACGTAGCGTTAAGAACACGTGAAGCCCGCTTGACCTAACCTGAAGCTGTATGCGATCGATTCAACGCGCATATAGGCGCAAAAAAGGTCTCACAGGATGTGTTTGCTGAGCACTGCAGGTCGTTACGCTCCATTGTATGGGACACAGCAGCCACAGATGAACAGGAAAATAAGTTTCAGATATGGATGTTTATATCTATGCTCAGTGAGAACGAAAAAAAAGATTGAAGCAAGAAACAGTGTGAGGTGCGACCGTCCTTCCTCTCATCACGAGCTCCTCATCAGCTTGTAATGACATACATGAGCCAATTGGGCCAAACCCCACAAGTCCTCCGATGTTGCTATGCCAGACCCGAGCTTCTCAGTACATGACGCCGACAGTCAAGCACAAGATAAACGAACCTTAAGAATCGTGTATACCCCTCCAAGATATCCTGGCCCAGATCATGCACGTTCATACCTCACAGACCTGGCCATCCCGCCTGGGCTCAGCTTCTTACTCACGCGACACAACAATGATGTGAACGTACCGGTAACCAAGTTCATGGGAATCAGCACCGTACCCAAGGCTGTCAGCTTCGACAACACGTCGTTGATCTGGTTGTTCGCGTCTGTCATCTCGATCGAGATCTGGGCGAGGTAGTTGGAGTGCGAGCGGGAGAGGATCTTCTCGTAGTGATTCAAGATCTGGGTCATAATGATCAAGTGATCCCAGGAAAGAATAGAGATCAAGCTGTGTTAAATATAACGATACGTAGGAGGACAGAATTGGATATCCGAGTGGTTGAGCACCTATTGAAGAGCATTATCAGTCCAATGTTAACTCAAAAATACCACTAAGACTCACGATATCAGACTTGGGTGCCACACTCCAGCTCTCGTTACATCTCTTCGCTAGTTCTTTGACGACATCCGCCTTGTTGCCCATCAGCCTCGATAGCCCCATCACCTTTTTGCGACACGTCCCGATCCTGTGTACCCAGAATGCATCTTAGCCCCCTATGTTCTCTCTCCAAGCCGTAAAACTCACCGTCTCAACATGTCGCACTGATCCGTGTCCTTCAGTATCAGGAGCAGCTCATCGATGCTGTCGACTTCGTACTCGATCCCCTGAATGAGCGGACCAAATGCATTGGTGATGTCGTCGATGAGGGCGTGGGATATCTAATCGGAGGTGACGGATATACACTTACGGACAAAAGAATTGACTCACCCTATGTTTCGACACCACCACGCATGTACATACCTTTTTTGGTCTGGTGCATATATATATCATATGCACTAATAGTCTGCTTGCTGCACACAAAAAGACAAGGTAAAAACTGAGTGATAAGGTGTGCTATAGGGGGGAAACTTAGGGAGGGTGAAATGGGCGAATTTTCACCACATCAGAGGGATGAACAATCGACTATCTGTGGGCTTAAAAGTATAGAGGAGCATACTGCAAGCTCATTCCATCTTTGATCACTCAAAACAGATGCGCCGTTGTCGAGATATGGCGCTTGCAAAACTGGTGTTTTTAGGTAGTTTGCCTATTTTATGCCAAATTCTGGTCAAAACGCCGGTTTTGCAAGCGCCATATCTCGACAACGGCACATCCGTTTTGAGTGATCAAAGATGGAATGAGCTTGCAGTATGCTCCTCTATACTTTTAAGCCCACAGATAGTCGATTGTTCATCCCTCTGATGTGGTGAAAATTCGCCCATTTCACCCTCCCTAAGTTTCCCCCCTATAGCACACCTTATCACTCAGTTTTTACCTTGTCTTTTTGTGTGCAGCAAGCAGACTATTAGTGCATATGATATATATATGCACCAGACCAAAAAAGGTATGTACATGCGTGGTGGTGTCGAAACATAGGGTGAGTCAATTCTTTTGTCCGTAAGTGTATAAGCCTTGAGCTGCTTGATTCGGCCACACACGTTTTGCGGGTGAGGTGTACCTCGAAAGTGGAACTGTTGGGCGGGTAGTAAGAAAAAGATAGAGATGGAGGGATATAATGAAGGGACAATGCGAAACAAAGCAATAAACGCATATCACTAAAATCAAAACTAAAACCTACCGAAATGATCCCCTCTTGGAACACAACGAAATACATGTGAAGCGGCTCGAGCTGTGTAGGGCTGTATGGATCCTAGTCAAACCCTCGGAAACAGACCTGTCGGACGCCATTCAGTCAGTCAAAGCTCCAACCCGAGGCATATCGGGTACATTCGAGGATGAAGGACGGAGCACATGTTAGCTTACCAGGTAAGAGTTCCTCAATAGCTCGATCTTCTCGCGTGTTTCCTGCATTAGAATATCTTCGGTCGGAGTGGATGGATGTTAAACACCTACAACCTATCCGAACGCATCAGCACTCCCATCCCTCTTCGTCTAACTCCAAAACTGACCTTGCTCAGCATACGCATTTCGTCGTTCGTTGGACTGAGCACATCCAACCACCACGTATTCGCCTCCTCATCCTTCCCTCCTCTCTTCTCATCATCAGCAGGAGTCGCTCCACCAGGTCTACCGCCAGGCCCAGGTATAGGTATAGGCATCGCTTTCCCTGCACTCCCTGTGCCGCACGCGGTAGTAGCCCCGCCAGAATCCCACCTAGTCTCGACTTCCGATAACCCCTCTCCCGTGAACGGCTGCTCAAATGTCTATCCTTCGTCCGGTAGCTCGCTCAGCGACCTCGCATGGATCGTGTTCGCCAGTCTGTTCGAATAGAACGAGAACCGATACGGCCTATCACGCCCGAATGACTCGGCACTGCTCCCACGTCACCCCCCACGCCTCCCGCGATGCCTGCTAGGAAGTTGGCAACATCCGTCGGAGGTGGGGTGCCCTCGAATAGAGCCAGTTTGTCTTGTCGACGTAGATGAGCCGTGTTGCTCTGACTAAGCTTTCGCTGTCTTTTCCGAACAAACGTAGAGGACGGTTTGGTGCTCTCCAGGACGTTTTGTAGACCCGGGATTAGCTCCCCTTCGATTGAGGACGTATCTCCGTTCCCGTTGGCCTGCTCAAACGTCACTCAATTCGCCTGAGGAGGAGGAGAGCGAACGTTCCCGTTCCCGTTCGATAAGCCCACCAATCGCTTCCTAAGATCGTCCGTGTTGGTCCTCGTCTCAATTCCCAGCAACTTCTGCTCCTCACTTGCGAATGTCTCCAAGTGTGGGGAATCGAACCTGGACAGGCCAAAATCCTGCTGAACCTGCGGAAACTGGGAAGGTGCGTACACCACACTAGGTGGAACGTAGATCGACGGTGGGGGATACAGCGGATAGGTAGGTCCTTCGTCCATCATCGCCATCTTTCCTAACTGTGGACGTACGTGTGGAATCGAATGACGAGAATGAGATATGCTGCCCACAAGTATGCCATGCAGGTCGGCGTGACGAGCCAGTGATGCTGCTGCCCTCTCATGCGGGATTGTGCACAGCGTTCTGCGCACGGAGAACCTCTTCCTCCTCGTGTGGTGACATCATTCCCATCATAGCGTCATGTTCGCGGTGTGGTGATCTAGTTGAATGAGAATAGGAACGAGGATGAGGTAGGACGTGAGGATAGGAATATTGATAAGACAAGGACAGCCTCCCCGTTTGTGCTACACTAAGACTCCTGGCACGAGCTATCCATACCAAGCAATAAGTACCATTTTCCGACACAAAACAATGGATGAACTTACAAACCTACATCCATCCTTATTTGTCTCTCTAACATCTCCGCCTCGTCCAACATAGTATTCCGTCACATCACCATCGGGGGATGCCGTATCTTATTCGAGTGTCCAGAGCAAGAGCAGTACGGCCAGTTTGCGCTGTCCGTATCGACTTTGAAAGAGCGAGGAGAGGACAGGGTGGTGGTGGCGAGAGACAAACGCAAAAGATCGAGACGGGTGACGTCGCAGGGAACGGAATCGAGCCGTTGACAGTCAACCAAAGGTCCCACCAGACCAAGAAGAAACGAGACTTGAATATATGCATTACACTATCGTCCGTCGTCACACTCTGTCCCTCGCCGCCCAATATCGCCACACTCCGTCGCTTGACCGCCGGCGAAGTCGTCTCAGGTCGTCGAGCCAGTATTCTAGACCAAATCTGTGGGATTAGCCCGTGCCGTTCTTGTCGAGGTGGCCAGTACTACAAAGCTTCGAATCAGTGAGCATGATTTTTGGTACTTTGGGAAGGATCGTCTGTCGGAGAGGCAGTGGGATGATGTCAAGAGCAGGTTTCAAATGGAGCGTTTGCGAGCGCAGATCACTCCCTAAGCTAAACGCCGTCGTTCCTGCATCTCTCCCGATCGACCACCAGGACCGGCTTCCTGCGAGTATCTTGGACTGTCTACCTCGCTACAAATCTGGAATAACTTGTGAAAAAACCTAGGGCGCTTGATCTATATATCCCCACCTCTGCCGATTCCCAATCTGGTTTTTATGACTTGAACGTGTGGCTACAAGCAACAACAAGTTCTGGTTACTCATGCGAACCCCGGCGACGAATAAAATAGTTCAGAATTTGAAACTATAGATAAACGTGGATGATATGTCTCTGCCTTGACAGGAGCCCGAGACTAGAAAGAGGTAAATGCTCAATAGTTATGTTCGGGAACAAACTCGCTCAGATGTCATTCTGCGAACCTAGGAACTGCCTCTATGAAGAGTCTGGTCTCTTCCCGATATTTGATAGCTCTAACCCATTCCCACGGCCTTTCCCTTCCAAGCACTGCAAATCGCCCTCCGAATTCCCATATGCAAGTGAAACACGCCGGACCCGTAAACATGAAGCGCCTACACCCGATATGCGCTACAAAACCGCTCGTATGAGCGTGGAGAGCAGGACAGATTAATTAAAGAGTGAGAGCAGACGTGCAATGTAAGGTTCATGCGAAAGGACATGACGCTGAACGGATGAGACGACCGAAAGAGAGTGTTCAGAATAAAGACACTGTATCGATCAGTGAGTCTATTTTCGGGTCGCAATTCCTCAGAATGTCGACTGGGCTCACAACATCAGTGCCGGTAGGAGTCCGTTGGGCTCAAAAGCTGCTCTGTTTTGATACTCCACCTCTGTTATAATTCCTTCGTGCATGCCAACCTACTAGATTCCCAGATCGCACCGGACATCATCATTTCATCTCCAGCACGGACCTCGCTTCTTATGCGTTACAGCCATCAACTCCGAAGCCAAACGTTTGTCGTGTTCTCTATCACCGCTCTGGACAAATGTGACATTCGGCTGTCGAGTACGACGGATCCAAGGATAGGGGGCTGGCGATTTATTCGGAGGCTCTCAGTGGTGCTAGAGCGCCACAAAAAATGGGGATGAGATAAGAGTACAGGTGGGGATACGGATTGAAAGAGTGCGTCTCTGCATCAGAATGTAAAATTGTACAGTCCGTGTAGTATACCCATTCTAACTGATTTATCCTTGGCACAGTCGCATACAATGAGCACATGTTGTGGTTGGACAGCATGTTTTCATTCGAATGCCCTCTTACACCAGTAGAGTACTCTGGCCGTCACCAGTAACTGTCGGAATGAGTGAAATTGGCCCTGCACGCATGTTAGATTGTTTACTTATCGAGTTCTCCTTCGTCTGAGTACATAGACCGCCCCTTTGGAGTATCGAATACATTTTGCTCTTCTTTCCTATATTCACTCCTTATTAGTCTCGATTTACAGCCGTTTGCAAAAGTCGTTGCAGTCGGCGCTTGGTGAACCATTGTTTCGGGCTACGGAGTACCCGGACT
>JAYRCO010001066.1:0-13505 GCA_037042815.1 Ceratobasidium papillatum | reverse complement strand
CTCCCAGAGTAAATCGTTAAAATTAGTCATTGACTAGGTTGATTGATGTTCACCCTCCACCAACGCTCGGTAAGGAAGGTTCCCCAGGGTCATGTAAGTTCTCGGAACTCGAGTCGGTGTCCATATCAGCCGCATTTTCACCGCCCATACGAGTCAAAACTAGCGGAGAACACGGAGGTGTCTAGCCGTTTAGGCCAGTGAATATGCTCTAGCGGGCCGGTGGGGCTGTGATAACCTTGTTGTGGGTTTTTTGAATGGTATACTGGGCTCGCTACGTAGCCGAACTGCTGCTCCGAGTAGAGTTGGGGCTGGCTTGTTCATGCAGCGACTGCCTCGGATGGCTGACCATCACTTGATCGAAGGTCGTCGTCGAGATTAGCTTGCCGTCGGCAGAATTTCCAATTCTTCATGTTCGCTTAGTCCAGTCACACGTGGCTACGAGTCAATCACGGCCGGCTCGAGTCAACAGCGGTGCTAAAAATGACGTTTAGTCCACTCCCAACACTATTTGATTTCATATACCCTAAATCCATCATCCTAAAATGACAGCGTAGCTACGTCTTGGATGTACTGTTAGTTAGGCCGGGCAGCCTACCTCGTTCGCGCGTAACCGGCCCTGTATAGAGTGGATTATCAAGCGGCTTACCCCGAGTGGAGAACCCACCGTAGCGCAGACAGCTCTGCCGGCAGGATTGATTGTTCTTATCAAGCAATCTTGCTCTGATAAATGGTTCAACTCTACTAGGCCGGGCCATAGCGAATATTGAACGACAGTCGGCAACATGTGCTTTCTAGTAGGCCCTCTCCAAGCGCAGCACTACTCTATTTCAGAACGAAGTGATGTAAAACTAAGATGATGTGAGTGTTGACCGCCTGAGTGATGGAGACAAAGAGGCTTCTGGTCCCAGTCATCGATTCACCATTATTTATCATGCTACGGCTACTTGAGCATCTTAACCAGAAATGGATCTCAGACCGGACGACTCAGTCAGCATACAAGCAACGTAAGGCACGCGTAACCATTCTTCTGCCTTCGATAGATCTTAACGAATTCAAGGTGTTCTCAGACCACGTTCATACGGGGTAGTCCAAAGTGCTTTTGGGTGTATGTACGTCATGCGAGCACCGGTAAATCATCTAAAGCGAATTTGAGACAATGCAGGCTAGTGTACTGCATTATGGGTATGAGAGGAAGGTGGAATCAATGCTTTGTCTAGTATTAATGATTTAGGTACACTTTTATATGCTACATGTATTTACGCCTCCACTTTCTGAGCGCGCTGATAATCGGTATAACCAATTGGCCCTGGGGTATAGAATGTCGCTCGATTGTACTTGGTCAACACAGCTCCGGCGAGAAGACGCTCAGGAAGGTCGGGCTAGTGGCGTGTGATTAGCACATAGGCGACTCGACTTATGAAGCATAAACACTCACGTTAGAGATAAAAAAACGACCAAATCCTACAGCCTCGTTCTCATTCTTGTTAACAAGTGTTGTGGCAGTTTCAAGTGTAAATCCGCCTGCGCTGATGAACGGACGTGGAGCCCAGATTTTGCGAGCAAAGTCGTTCGATTCGGGAACCTAGCGTCCAGAATTAGATATGCTACCCAAACAAAGCTAGGGCATGCGACTTACCTCGCCGGTAGTCTCAGCAGCGTCACCATCTCCAGACACACGAGGCTCAGCAAAGTGGATATATGCGAGGTCAGGATGACGTTTCACGAGCTCCTCTACCACATATGTAAACGTCGGAATGGGGTCTCGCATGCGCATATCTGGATATCATTTATCATCCATGCAACAGAAAGCGAGGGCACAGTTAAACTTACCCTGGAAGGGACTCCACGGGGAGAACCGAATACCTGTCTTCTTGACACCAACCGCGGCGACAACGGCATCCGTGATCTCGAGAACAAACCGAGCCCTGTTCTCGACTGAACCTCCATAATCGTCGGTACGCTGGTTGCAGTTATCTTGGAGGAACTGATCAGGCAGATAGCCGCTAGAGACATGCATATATGAGCGGGGTTGATCACGGCACGCCCCGAGAGAACTTACTTTGCGCTGTGGACCTCGACACCATCGAATCCGGCTCCAAATACTGCATTCTTTGCGGCTTGGACGAACAGTCCAATGTAGCGCTTGATGTCATCCTTTGAGAGCTCTTGGGGCACTTCAGACTTGCCCTCAAGCGGCGTTGCAGACGAAGCAACATATGGATATCCTTCCGCCTGGATGACGGCTGGATCTGCGGCGCGACCAAGAGCCCAGAGCTGAAGGAAGATATACGACCCGTTTGCGTGAACCGCATCAACCACCTAAAACAATTTTCAGTTAGTAAGATATTCAATTCAACATTTGTGCAAAAATCATCACCTTTTTCCATGCCGCTACCTGCGCCTCGCTCCAAACTCCAGGTACGTTGGCGTATCCGCCAGCCTCGGCGGCGATAAACGTCGCCTCGGTGATTAGCAGCGTACCAGGCACCTGGGAGCGTTGACGATAGTACTCGGTGGCCATGTCTTGGTGGACATGTGCCTCGTTGGCTCGGAAGCGAGTGAGGGGAGCCAGAACAATTCGGTGCTGAAGGGTGAGGTCACCAATCTGGAGAGGCTCAAAGAGTTTCGACGGAGCGGACATCATGATGAGGTTGATGAAAGGGGATAGGATACAGTGAGGGACTACTGGGGCGATGAATGTTGAGGTCGTTAATAGGCGCATATATACCAAAAATTGGATGTGATGAATAAGAGCAGTGGGTGTGTTGTTAGTAATTGTGATCGATAATCCGCCGCACAATCAGCCGTGACGGCGACTACTGTTGAAACGAGATGACAGCGGCATCGGCTACGCGAACAAGGTTATCGAGCTCCCATGGTACGTGGAGCTAACCACATACAACGATGACAGCACATACTCCTATAGAAGACTCACTTATCCATGGCGTCACGGAGAGTATCGGAAGGTCATGCGATAAATCCGTAGCCGAAAGACGGGCTATTTGACAGATAGCACGCCAGGCAGAGATACCGTTACGATCAACAATACAAGGGCATACACCTGTCATGAGCGCCGGTCTATACCGTGGTGTACGGAAGTATGATCGTCGAATTGGGGGGGGGGGGGTGAGGAGCGACCTCAAGTCGAATATTCTCGCGTACTGTGTTTGTGTGTGGTTGGTTTCATACGCACTATTAGAGCTTACCGAATTGTCCCAAGCGATTGAAAGCTTCTACTGCTAGTTAGCTCGTCGACCGCGTCCTTGGCGGCCTTGACTTCTACGCTCCTGTTTGAGGCTGCCGCTGTCAAGAAAAAAAATGCGGCTAGGCATCCGGGGATGTCAACTTGTAGACCCAGAGAATATTGCGCGGGAGGCGGCAGTATCTGGTGGACCAGGTGATATCGCGGTCATTCAGTGAGACTCGTTTACGGAGCCAGCTCGCATGTCTAGTGACATCCTTTCGACCGATGAGCAGGAAGTCTAAAATTTTTTAGCACGCGTCGTTAGTGGCTAATATCGGCACCAGACCCGAGACAGATTCTCCAAGGGAACCGAGCAGGGTGGGTTCACCTGCATATGTCGTCGAAGCACATGCTATAATAAGCGGGATGGTCAAGGATAAAATATTTTAACATACCAACTGAGATTGTGTCCAATAATCTGCGATGTTCGACACAGTCGAACAGAATCACCAAAGAAATTCAGCCAAGTATTGGTGCTACATCACCTCGGCCTAGCCTGATGCCCGAGGCTCTAATTGCAAATTGATGACATGGGATTATATTACGGATCAAAATCTGCTATGAAATGACGTCGATGACATCCAAAAAATACTATTTCAATATCAGTGAAGTGGGCACACAAAGAATAAACTTATTCGGGAGAATGACTTTAAAACAACTTCAACAAGCTAATTCGAGGGATGCTTTTGCGTCAAATAACGCCGCACAACGCGCATATATTCTTATATTCAGTTCATTACATTGGACTTCTACGACTTGTTGCATAGGTGCTCTCTAAGCTCGGGGATAGTCGACATAGCCTACTGGGCCGGGGGTATAGAATGTTGACCTATCATATTTGTTCAGAGATTTGCTAGCAAGAAGCCGCTCTGGAAGGTCAGGCTAAAGAATTCAGGTCGTGAATGGTCAAAAAAATGCCAGTTGGTATAGTCAGGTACAACACCTACATTGGCAAGGAAAAGACGACCAAATGCGACAGCTGTGTTCTTGTGTTCCTCAATCAGCGTCGTTGCGGTATCGAGCTTAAATCCTCCCGCGCTGATGAATGGTCGAGAGCCCCAAATTTCACGGGCAAAGTCGTTGGACTCTCGAACCTAGATTGAAACCTTGAGAATTTAGCCAATAAAATAGCAGAATATTCAACTTGCAACGGTTTTCAAATGAGAAATGTGTCCAGGATCGGCATCACTATCTCCAGAAATGCGTGGCTCGACGAAGTGAACGTATGCAAGCTCAGGATGACGCTTGGTAATCTCTTCTAGCACGTATGCAAAAGTTGGCATTGGATCTTTCATGCACATGCCTATTATTGTAATACGTGAGACAAGCGCAATGGTTCATTCATCAGTAGCTAGTGTGCTTACCCAAGAATCGACTCCACGGTGAGAATCTAATCGCCGTCTTTTTGACGCCTACCGCCTCAACAACAGCATCGACGATATCAAGTACAAAGCGGCCTCTATTCTCGACGGATCCGCCATATTCATCTGTACGCTTATTGCAGGTGTCTTGGAGAAATTGTTCAGGCAGGTAACCACTAGCAAGAAGTTTCAGGATGAGCTGGAACACGGTAACCTATAGGTAAAGGTCACTCACTTTGCGCTATGAATTTCTACTCCATCGAATCCAGCCTTATGTATAGCATTTTTCGCAGCTTGAGCATAAAGCCCAATATAACGTTTGATGTCGTCTTTCGAAAGCTCTTGGGGAGTTTCAGACCTCTCCTCGAGCATCGTAGGAGACGACGAGACGTATGAAAAACCTTCCCCATGGATAACATCCGGCTCCGCCGCCCGGCCAACAGCCCAGAGTTGGAGGAATATGTAAGATCCATTGGCATGAACAGCGTCTGTTACCTATGTAGCGATTAGCATCAAAATACTAGCTGAATGCATATGATTAAGACAACCTACCTTTTTCCATGCCGCAATCTGAGCATCGCTCCAAATGCCGGGCACATTAGCATACCCACCAGCCTCGGCGGCGATAAACGTAGCCTCGGTAATCAGTAGGGTACCGGGGACTTGTGAGCGCTGACAGTAATACTCAGTCGCAATGTCTTGGTGGACATGCGCGTCGTCGGCTCGATAGCGAGTGAGCGGAGCCAAAACAATGCGGTGCTGGAGAGTGATGTCTCCAATCTGGAGGGGCTGAAATAGCTTTGAGGGGGCAGACATCGGGCAAGAAAACAAACGCTGGTCCTGCTGTGAGATTAAGTCAAGCGAGTTCGGTTTACCAGTATGTGAGATGGTCAACTCGAACTCTGAGAATGTCTATTTATAATATCCATCCTTGCCGAATGGAATTCATGTCCTGATCAATAAATCCACTTGGATATTCGTTGAAGTAGCTAGAAGACCGGCCACGGGCCCGCCGGAAAGTTGGCCGAGTTTCAACATCGACTAACTAAAACAGTCCAGATGATCAGCAGATAGAACCAACATCTGCAGTAACAGTTAATCGTTGGGCATTGTAGATTACATAGATATTAGCAAGGTGTATCGGCTGGACGCTCTAGTACAGCCTACATAGGTACTTTGAATCCACCCTTAACCAGATTCCGAAACACACCAGTGGGGTCGTATTTAGCCTTGGCCGACTTCAAGAACGCGACCTGGTCTACCCCATACGCTTCTATTACAGATTGACCCGTGCTCGCGTAGTTCAGGTATCTACGAAGAAGTCCATTTTCAGGTTCGAATTAGGCTTCACGGAAGGACGAAGGCAAAAACGTACATGTAGTCGGCCAGTTTACCCTGAAAGCGTGCGAGATCCATAGATTTCTGCATAAGCATGTCGACCGTTTTACGAACCTTGTCATCATCAGAAGTCAACGCCCAAGTAAACTGGTAGTTGACGACTAATGCGGGCACAATATGATCAGCTGCTCAGATTGAGTCTCGCTTAACTTACTGATAAGAGGATCAGCAGCGGGTTGAAGGCCGAGCACGTTTCCGCCCTTGGCTTCGCTCGCACGAATCATACTGTTCGAAATTGGTTGAAATGCAATGACCGAAAACGATCCGGCGGTAGTGTTGAGGTAGGCAGTATATTCCTGAAATAAGGCGAAGAGTTTCTTATAAAGCACCGCATCTGCGCGAATTGAGTAATCGCGGATGTCATATCTACGTGCAGATCAATATACTAGTGAAATAAAAACCCAGCGAGGATAGCATTGCTAACGTACCTTAACCCGTTCACGGTCCCCGCACCTAGCTCGTCCGCCGCTTCTTTTACAGTCTTGATCTTAACGGTATTTTGCATCGTTGGAATGTCGAAAAAGGGTTGAAGTGCCGGAGGAGGCGACGTCACAGGCTCCGAATAGAATGCGTAAAACGTCGCCATGTTCATCAACTTGGATGGTATATTCACCCATGCGGAGATCACATGGGATTTGGGCGCAGACTCCGTTCCATTGCGTGCATAAGCTTCAATGGCCGGAAATAAAGCGTCGTACTGCGCCGGAGCGTAGTAGAGGTTGCCAGCATATACGTTGTTGATCGGGTAGGTCTGGAGTTGAAATTGGGTGACGACGCCAAAGTTGCCGGTTCCACCTTTGAGTGCTTTGAAAAGATCGGAGTAGTTGGTGGCAGACGGATTCACAATTGTGCCGTTTGCCAGAACAATCTGTGAGGTACAAGTTAAATGACATTTATACCACACATAAAAATGGGCTACTCACTTCATACGACAGTACACTGTTTGCAGCGAATCCCTTCTCATGCATCAAGTATGACAGGCCCCCTCCTAGCAGAAATCCGCTGACTCCGACAGGGGAGATTCTTCCACCAGCAACCGTGACTCCACGCTTCCCAGTCTCGGTATAAACGTCTCCCCATCGGTTGCCTGCTCCCACAAAGACCGAAGAATTATCCCCATTAAACTGGATCGTCTTCAAATGCGACAGTGATATGAGAACACCATTGGACGTCCCAGCCCACCCTGGGTTGGCAGTATGACCTCCGCCTCGAGTTGCAAATTCGCAATTGGAGGCAGTCAGAACTTTGATAGCGGTGGATACATCAGATGCCGAAGTTGGTGTGAAGATGCACTTTGGTGCCAGTTCACATCTGGAGGCTAGGTATAAAATATTAGTCAAAAATAATTATCAAGAATTCGAGATGCGTACACCAATAAGCTGAATTTTCAGTTGAATACTCTGAAGAGATAGGGTCGAGAACCTTGGTGGCGGACGTCTTGGCTCGAAGTTGGTCGCACTGAACAATGGTTAGTAACGCCAAGATGTTTTGTGCTGAGACTCACACAACTAGGCGTAGCAACAACTATGGGGACAGCAAGCAGACCAGCAACTAGAGCAGATAGGATAACCATTAGGATTAGAGGGGGTGATGTTATTGGTTGCAGCCCATCACCTTAAATATAAAGGCGCGTTTTTTGCATCGAACCATGCCTGGTAATTACATTCAGGGATTAGGCTCCACACCCCGGTCACGTGGCTACTGATTCTGCCAGGCTTTGTGACGTCACGACCTCCCGATCACTGTTTCATTATGTATTTCCAAAGCTAACATTTAATTTCAAACATACTAGACGAGAGATACAATGATGATCACCGAACTATGGGTACGGATCAGTTGCTTGAGCGGTTATATGCCACACCTCCAGGGCCAGCTTCATCATCAGCGACGAGGTCAGCAGCAGTACGAATACCTGCGGCTCCAAACGGCACCTCCTTGTACATCCTGCGAACGGCTTAGAGTTAGAGATGCTAAATTATAACGAGATCGTCTTACCTATCATTAGCCTTACGCCACGTCTCGCTAACCCTAAACCTCTCGTCAAACTCTTGCTTCTTCGCATCCCCACCAGCCGCTGAATAGGCCCACTCCATAGCCCGACGGCTCCATGTTCCTAGTCCAGGCACGAACTGGCTGATCTTCAAGAACGGGAAGGCAGCGTAGAATCCTGCCCAAGCAGCTGTTCGTCCCGCCAAAAACACCGAACGTGCGCTCATTTCTGGGACCAACCCAAGTGGACTGGCGCCTTGAGGATGCGCACTCGACCAAGTAAGACTACCAACTCGGAAAACTGGACTTTCTGCAATAGTCTTTTTTCCATTGGCAGATGTAACGCGGAGTCGGAAATAGCCATCACCAGAGCGTACGGGGATGTGCACGAGGAGTGTTTCAAGTAGGCGGGATTCGAGAAGTGGGGATTCAGAAGTGGATTCAGCCGAGGTAAAAAGCCGTTGGATGTCTTTGTCGATTTGAGTTTGCTGTTTTGAGTTGAGAGTAGTGGGTCTGCTCCATTTTTCGGTCGAGGCTGGCGTTACGTCGATGCCTGGTAATTTTGACCCCGCGAGCAAGCCACCAAGCGTCCACCCACTGCACACCTTTAGGCTCATTATGATCTGAAGAGAAATGTTTACACTCACAGGAGACCAGTACGATACCCTCGTCTTTGCAAGAATACCCTTCGGTCAGCCGGAAGGGGTTGTGGCCCGAAAATCGAGATCGGGACAATAGTGTTTGAGCCTTGGTACAAGACGAATGGTCGAGTATGACGCAACACAGAGTACTGCCCGTGTTTAATCTCAGCCTCGCTGTAGTGTACTCAATCAGTTCAAGTACAGCACATTCTGGGTTTGAAGGCTTACTTGAGATACTTGAATGTCTCCACAATCGCTTCCTGCGCAGTCTTGGCTATACGAACAGTCCTCGAGCTTGAAGTGCTTGCGGTATTAGAGTGTTGGCTGGCTTCTGCCATTGTAGTTGCTGTAAACACAAAAAATAGGTGTAGTAGAAAGGCAGCAAGAGCGATGGGCGTCATGAAAGTCCAGAACGAGCCTCGTGACGTCACTCAGGATCTGGTTTAAACTTGAACAAATGAGTCATCGGTCCTGGGAAGCTCCTTTAGCGCTACCTCTATATATGCTATATTTATGCGGTCTACAAATCTTTCTTAGTCGCCTAGGCCAACGGAAAAATACCAGCGAAGACACACTCATACATCCGACATTGTTATATCGGGATGACGAGCTGGAGTTTGACCTTCCCTGATTCTCCTTCTATCACGAAGTGACATCCCCGTAGTATCCAACAAAATTCGCAGTGGACAATTGAGTACATCTTTTCATTTCTGCCCGAGCTTTAGAGCCTCCAAGAGCCACTCGCTTGCAGTGGAATATTATAGGTAGCTAGCACTTCTTCTTCATTGCTTGTTATCTCGTTGCTTATTTGTACCATACAATCACATCATAAAGTCTATCCTATGATACAGGTACAACCTCGCAGGCATGTGATTTAGGAGGTAGTGTCAGAATTACTCTTGGCTAATCTCAATGCGTTGAGAGCCTTGTTGAGCTCGACAGCTGTCGCTTCAAAAGTAATTTTGCCCGCCCTGTTACCTGCCTCGCATACCAGATTAGACCATAGCCCAATCAAGAATCTTAAGATTTATATTGGTGAGCCCCCTGGCCCAAGCACGCATGAACCACGAACCTTGCTCCATCAGAGAACGAGTCAGATCTAGTCCCTCCACGATCTCGATAGGCTTTGGTTGCTAGCCCAAAGTACCAGCACCGAATAACGATTTGCTGTGGTGAATCTACTTTTTCAAACGGTTCCTCTACTTGGTCCAAGGATGTTCGCTCCAGCACAAGGAGCCGGAGCTTGGGTAGCATAGACGCAAACATTCGAAGGCCCTTTGAAGGCAGATAATGGCGTTCGAGATGGAACGTCTCGAGATGTGGTAGCGCATAGAGCAAGTGTTCCCACCGAGCTTCTGGAAAACTCTCTTCTTCTGGAATGTTATTGTCTCTAGGCAAGTCACTAAACGTAAGCGAATCAAGCCTCAGGCGGGTCAGAGGCATGTGCAAGAATGCCTTGACATGGTACGGATCGCAGATAAAGTCACCTATGCTTCCTCGCGAACGCACTGAAAGGTCGGCGAGGTGCGGGCTGTTCTGGCCAATAGATGTGAAAGCGTCAAGACAGCGCTGGCTTCCTGCAAAATCATCCTTAAAAATCCTCTCGCTAAAGACAACATTGAACGAAGCTAGATGGCGGAAGACTTGTACGAGTTCACATATCCGCCGTACGGCGGTGCCTTGGAGGCCGAATAAGGCCAGGTGACAAAGGGAAGGAAACGAATTGTTGGGTACCGTTATTGGGGAGCAACGCAGCATATTGAATGGTGTGGATCTGAGTATTAGATTCTCAAGATGTGGAAGCTGTCCAAGCATTCGAAATATAACCTGATGTGCGCTGGACACAACGAGCGAAACGGACCGGAGGTATAGCAGATTATTAGTATCGGGATATTTTAATCCCTCCTCCTTCCCCCAACGTGACGGAAACAAGCGCAGCTTTTCGAGCTGGGGACAGTTGCGCGATATCCGATCAATGATATGGGGTCCTATTTCTTGGCTGAATATCGAACAAGCTTCGTCTTGGTTTCCAAGCGCACTCTCGCTATCTTCGTCAACGGTAACCATCAAGAGTTCTCGCAAACATGGGGCCAAGAAATCCTGCCACCAGCATTCGCCTAGATGCAAGTCATGAATGATCAAGCGCTGCAAGTTGGGCAGAATAGGCGCTCCAAGACTCTTCAGGTTGTCCGCATGGATTATAGTTGTGCTTGGGCGACGTGTCCTAAGTGTCTTAACTAGTGGCGAGTGTATTCTAAAACGGCTCAGGTCAAGCTGCTGAGGGGGGGATCTAAGGATCTGATCAAGGGACGATTTAGTTAAGACCGGATAGTAGTGGCTTGCACGTAGACTTACTCGAAAATCTACATCATCCTCAGATTGCGCTGCAAAGAACACCATTCCCGGAATGAGAAGCAGAGCTGGCACTAAGCCTACGTCTCGCCAGACAACGGGCAGCACTTGTCCATAGATATCCCGACGCAAGTACAGTAGTTTAGAGTATTCTTTCTTACTGAGAAACCCACAAATAGCACTGAGCAGCTCCGGGATCATAAAAACATGATACGATGAGGGTAGATCACAGAAATCTTGAGTCTCTAGCTCTTCCATTTTAGCTGGTTGATGCCGATGCCAAGCCCATTTAAGTTTAGATATGGTATATGATAGATTGATACTTGGTTCTAGATGGGTGCTCATTTTGACTTGCTAATGGCTGAGGAAGTTCATCACAAAGAAGCGCTAATCATCCAGGTGGGCGGATGCTGTTGCAAATTCGAGAGATCATATCTGACCGCCGGCGATTGCGGCTGCTATGCCTCATCTTCGGCTACTGAACTGGTGTAGCTTTGCTGATGAGCGCTCGATAGGCTGCTACAAGTCACAGGTACTTATATATCATGTCCATGATTGAAGATTTCTACGAGACCCTCGCTTACTGTCAAGCCCAAACAACATATGAAAACCATCAATATTTCCATGCCCGCATCCCTAGACATCCCAGACGACAGTGCCTGCTATCGCACTCTATGAATCTCTGGGTTATTCAACCTTATTTACAATTTCATGGACAAAAAATCGTCTGCCCGCCTGCTCCGAGTCTCTCGTCATACGTATGCCTGCGTGGTGCCAGTTGTCTGGAAAGACGTTGATCTCGAGTCGATTCTATTTACAATCCCAGGAGCAACATGCGACGACAGTACAGGATACGATCCTGATCCGCATGCCAGCCCTCCGCGTTGCGGCTTGATCTCGATAGACCGGCCCTGGGCGAACCCGCAGGAGCCGGATGGTCCCAAACCTTGGCGAACCCAGGTGTTCAATTTCCCGCCTGTTGTAGACCTGACGCGGTTCAAGATCTATGCGCCATTCGTGACCACGCTTAGAGTAGCACGTGCATATATAATCAACTTTCCTGGCGAGTCACCAAGCAGCTGGATTCCAGAGATGCCAAAGCCACTGTTGCCAGGGCTTCAACGGATAGTCGCATATGTATACCCCGAAAAGACGTCGTACGAGACTCAATGGGTTCATTCATTCTTGCACTCTGGTTTGCTCAGTTTCGAAATGCAACTAACGCGCGACGAAAAGATTTGGCAGAATATCTCTGGTTACGAGGATTGTTGGCGGAATATGGTCAACTGCCGTCATACATGGATCGAGGAAGAACCGTCCTTTAACCTGATCGCTATTCTATCTACTGCCTGCCCGCGCCTTGAAGTTCTACGTATCTATCCAGAAGTCTTCGGGTTCTACCCCGAATACATTTCAGCGCTCAACGACATCTCTTCCTTGACCTAGCTTCGCTCTTTAGCGTTCGCAGGCAACCGGTTCTTTGAAAAATCCATGCTAGTTTTTGGGCAACTCCCAAACCTCGAAACATTATCCCTCTGTGCAGATATCCAGCGATTATCTAAAGACGTTTCATTTCAGCTACCAGGCTGCTCATTCCCGTCTCTTCGACATCTTATGCTGCACGAGCTCGGCGGATTTGTATTGTCCGCTATCTGCCGAGCCCGGCCACTATTTCGCAATCTTGTTGCACACTTCGTTAGCTCTTCCGGGTATGATATAGTCACGGACACCGGAGAGAGCTTAGCCTTCGCCCTCGAGTATTTTGGTGCAAACAGTCCACACATACAGAACCTGACAGTGTTGAGTCACGGAACCAGAGAAAAGAGTAGACTGACAATCACTCGTTCTATCATACGCACACTTAGTCAGATGCCATCGTTACGGTATCTGAGGCTTGGTGCTATATCATTTGACTCTTCGATAGACTGCAACAACAGTGATGAGATGGCAATATCACAAGCTGGCCAGCGACAGATTAGTAACGGGTGGAGACAATTACTCGAGGCTATACCTGACGTCAAGGGACTACATATAGAAAACCAGACTTTTAATGTTCAAGAACTACCTATTCTAGCATATATGCTGCCCATGCTTCAGTTACTCGTCTTCAGGAACATCGTGCTGGGCCATAGGGACGAGCTTCCCAGCTGGACACAAGCTAACCAACCACTTATCCTTAGCGGCCAATCACGCTCTGGTAGTGGTTCGTATGTCGATTTTTTACATATCGACGATCAGGAAGTGATTATCCCCAAAGATATTATTATCTCTCGAGCTGCAAGGTACGTTTATGAACAGTTCAGAAGGTAGGTGCGAAGTGCTAAGTCAGAATCGCCAGCTACCTTTATAGCATATGGTTAAATGTGATATGCTCGACCCACAGTGTCATGGCACCAGGTCTTAATCGACCACAAGCCGAATTGAATGCGTTCCTTGAGCACCTCCGAAATCCCTCCGCAGAGCCGCAAAAGTCAGTAAACGAGCTGATAAATTGTTGTGCGAGAATTTGAGTTATAATTT
>JAYRCO010001065.1:0-13506 GCA_037042815.1 Ceratobasidium papillatum | reverse complement strand
TGTCACTCTCAAATAATCAAATTGTCCTTGCTAACAATGCCAAATTCGGAAATTGGCGCTAAGCCCAAGCTCCCTATTAGAAGGGCTGTGAAGTGCACACACACGGCCGGCTAAGATCATAACCGATTGTACCCCACAAGTCCCAATCTCTGATCCCCAATTCCAACCCCGCCCCGCCAACTCTTACGTTGGTCCATCACAACACAACATACTTAGTTCGCTATGATTCCTAACATAATGGATGGCTTCCCGTAAGCATATCCGGGCCATCTAGGTTATGATAAATCTGTTTGAGTGCGCATATCCTAGACGGAAACAAAACGCACCTCGGAATCGCTGAGTCACCCCTCGGATGCAGACCTAGATCGCCTGCGCAACCTAGAGGAGCCTCTCCCAGATTGAAATATTACAGGATCTGGGATATGTGCCGGACCCCCATCCTCAGATTTCCCCAGATGCCTAAACGTCGAAATGTTGTGCACAGAGCTGATAAAACAAGAGATACAACAAGATTGATGCCGGGCAGGCATGATTGGGCGTCATAGTAAGGTCAGGGGTTGCTCGGGCTCACTAGCAAATCGTGGCTCGGAGGGTTACGAAACATATGAACCCCTATGCTAGGCTTTTTCTGCGCACAACCATATCACCTTCCATCACTTAGTCACCCGGACTTATCTTATTAAGCTCGTGGATACCGTGGGTGGCGTAGCGTTGTCAGATGCGCATATAGCCGGACTCGGGGGAGGTCTTTATGTCGGTACACACTGGCTATGCGGTACCCTTTCACTTAAGTACACAAATTCAATTGCATTAGAATCCTCTTTGGGCGTGTTACGTATATTATATGCTATCTAGGCGATTGTCCTTACGGAAAGGCCATTCTATGAATGGCCATCTATGTTCTAGGTTTTGGCGCTTATCGAACTCGGACCGAATCCACCCGTTCCGATCGGTCCGTTTAGGTTGACCTAAACTTCCTCACATTTTGCATATCCCTTACGGGAAGTCATCCAATATCATCATCATTTGGTCCGCTCCCAAATATCCCAGAGACTAACTTCGTCTACACACTTCTACACTCGTCCTCGCCCTCTCGTCCAAGACCACCAGACGACTATATCAGTCATGTTGATGGCATCACAGGAGAGAGACGTACTTTCCAGCAGTTTATGGCTCGAATTAACCAAGTGGGGGCAGCATTCTGTGCGCCAGAAGGCCGAGGGGGTCTGGGACTTCAGCCAGGGAAAGATGTGATTGGTTTATTGAGCGATAATTGCATTGTAAGCTATTTGGCTATTGTTAGGCTGTCTAAATGAGTTGATGCCTGTTTACATAGGACTATCCCGTCGTCGTCTTCGCATTGCTACAAGGCACTATTCCTCTAGCGCTCTTAAATTCACACTCCACTCCGTCCGAGCTAGTCCATCAAATCAAGCTTACTGGAGTCACTCACCTTCTTGTTGGACCAACCTCTCTCATAACTGTGAAGCGTGCACTCCAGCTAGCCGAATTAACGGATGTTGGTATTACTATCCTAGAGGGATGCGGTGTAAAAGCGCACAGCAGCGAAGTGTCCTTGCAGCAGCTCATCAATAGGACAAAGGAACAAGCCATCCAACCTACTGGGATCGCGCCCGTAAAACGAGATACACTTGCGTATTTAGTCTTCTCAAGCGGGACAAGTGGGCTACCCAAAGGTAATTAGGTAATGCCACATCGATAAAGGTAAACTACTGAAGCAAAGCGACCAAGCCGTGATGATCTCCCACGGGAACCTCAACGCAGCTTACACTCAATTTTTGATTTGGTCCCTTCGCTGGATTGAAGTTCAACCGGTATGTACGACACTGTAGTATATCAATATGGCTTCGTGTAACGTCACCAATTCCTTGCATAGCTGGTCTCGCCAGTGTACACCCAATACCCAGTTCATTTAGCCTTCCTGCCAATGTACCACTCGATGGGACTTCACGTCTATAATTTCCGGTAGGTTCGGGCTCTCTAAACAAATAATGGGCGGCTGCGCTCATGCCAGATGCATGATTACGCGATTAACGTCCGCATATAGCCTCTTATCTCCTGTTACTCTTGTCGTGCTTCCATCTTGGAATCCTGAAGCTGTTCTCCGATGCATTTCAAAGTATCGCGTAACCAATTTAGCACTCGTGCCATCGCTGGTTTTTCAGCTTTTGGCATACCCCAACTTGAGGTCGAATCATATCGACTTGAGCTCGTTGGCCAGCATCGGGGCTGGTGCAGCATATCTTCCGCCAACTGTGAGCGGGGTCACATATGTGAGAAATTGCATCTGACCTACATTATCTAGACGGGGGAGGAGCTTATAGATACGGTGGGAGCCAAAGGGCAGAAAGGGGCAAAGATCAAGCTTAACAATGGCTACGGACTGAGCGAAGCGGTATGTGCCACTGTGATTAGATATACGATAACGTTAAGTTTGCACTTTAGACTATTGGGGTGACCTCACAACCCGTTGATGGCATGCTCAACGGTAAGCTAAAGCGTAGGACTGGCTCAGTCGGCACGCTCTTGCCAGGTAGGCGGATTTTGTAGTTTCTTGGCTTGAGTACTCATCTTTATATTGTAGGCATCGAGATACGTCTTTGCTACGAGGCATCCCTCGGGACTTTAGTCGAAGATCTTGTAGATGTTCCATCAGGCGAACCAGGTGAACTATACGTACGAGGCTTGAATAATGCGCTTGGGTATTGGAAAAACCAGAAAGCAACGAAGGAGACGTTTTTACCTGGCAATTGGATGAGGACAGGCGATCGAGTTAAGCGATATCATATCTCGTTGAGAAACCGGCTGATCGTAGGCTATTAGTTTGTATATAAGGATGGGCACCTTTGGTTTCAAGACCGGGTCAAAGTTAGTTGAGTTCCAGTTCTTGCTGCGGTTAAAAGCATTGACCATACGCCCATACGTAGGACACACTCAAAGTCTCGGGCGTTCAAGTCTCGCCAACTGAAATTGAGGCAGTATTGAAAGCCCACCCCAATGCGTACCTCTTGGAGGCATGCGTAGCTGGGGTATCTGGACTGCGTGATGATGGAGAACTCATTCCTAAGTAAGCGCATACACCTACTGAGACTGATCCACTATCAATCAAAGGCATACATAGGGCCTGGGTCGTGCTGTCCGCCGCCGGGCACAACGCAGGAACCGAAAAAGTGGTAGCCGATCTGGACGCGTGGGTACGAGGCCAACTCAGCAAACCAAAGCATTTAAGAGGAGGAATAGAGATAGTTCATTCGGTGCGTATATTTACCAGACTTATTCTGACATACACCTTTTATATCTGTATTTTGATAGATACCTAAGAACCCAACTGGCAAAGTTTTGAGGCGCATCCTTCAAGATAAAGATGAAAAACGCCATAAAATGTACAAATCAAAGCTATAGGTTTAACAATTGTGTTCGAATGAACTGAAATATTGGATGAGTATAAATTTGAATTCTGGGACACTCATCGTGCTGAACTCATACTGTAAGCGGCTGGTTGGCATAAACTTACGTCAGCTCGAATTCAGCGCTTGATATGACCTGCAAAGAAAAATCAATCGTGAACTACGGTACCACTGAACCTCCATCTTCCCCACAAATATTGCCTGTTTTAGATCTCACGACTCTGAAGTTAGCTTTTCTGCCAGTGTTCTCACCATAGACGAGCTTCGCATCGTCAACGTCCAACCACGTTGGGGAAAAAGTTGGACGTGAACCCTTGCTACCAGCACCGCTTGCTTCAACGTCTTGGAAAACTTTTAGTGGCATAAATAAGAGTCTAAAGAGCGCCGTACCTCTATGTTCATATTCGATTAGGCACAATGCGTGGTAACCGAAACCCCTCTCCAAAACCTGTATCAATTAATCACCTTCCGAGCGAGGTCTTGTCCAACATATTTGAGCTGGTTGCTATCAGGGAATACAAGAACCCACCTCAACTGCTACTACCTCCCCGCTATCCAAATCTTTTGCTTGAAGTCTGCGCCTACTGGAATCGAATAGTACGCGCCACTCCTGTTCTTTGGTCACGCATTGACCTGTTTGTGTCCGAAGTAAAACACCATATTATTTACCCTCGTGCTTCTCGTTATCTTGAGCTGAGCTCCGCAGTACCAATATCCATACGTGTACATGTGCACGGCGACTCGACGCTAGGCGACATTGAACGGCTGGTTCTATGGCTGACCCCCGTTATGAGCCGAGCCTATTCCCTGAAGTTGCTCAAAGGAACCTCCGCCAAAGCACTCAGCCCAATTTTAGAATGCTGGTTTGAACGCAGTAACCCAGGCACCACCAAAATGCTTTCTCTCTCCAGCGATTCCACGCTTACCCAATTCATTCAACCTAGCTCTACTTCCAAGTTGGAGCCCGGCAAATTCAACCTATCACCACAGAGACTAGCGGACTTGTTTCAATCCGTCACATACTTGAGCCTATCCAGGATATTCCTTGTCTGGGACAGCCAAGCCTATTGTAAAGTCACGCATTTATCTCTACACAATGGTACCATTACCGAAGAACAGTTGGTCGCCCTGATGTCTAATGCTCCCCAGCTTCAGACCTTCTCGTTTGGTCTCAATATCATAGAGGCACAGCCTACGGCGGGCGACACATCTCGAACACCAGCTCACCTTTCGAATCTAGAAACGTTGAACGTGCACCTCACGGATCCCCGAGCGGTACTGCGGCTCCTTGCACCAGTATCTCGGCCGCTCAAACTGTACCTCTCATTCGGGCGTGGCATCAAATTAACAGCATTTCTGAACGACAGCAGAATAGAAACCTTTTTTCAAAAATCGCATGTAACGCATCTACATCTTGCCGACGAGAGATTATCAGGCTTGACTATGGGGCTGACTTTACAACTGTTGACTTGGCTTCCTCATCTACACAGCCTGGGCATTGAGGCACACTATTTATCAAGATTCGTGTTTGAGCTAGATAGTAGCAACGTGTACCCGAAGCACCAACAGTTATGCTTTCACCATTGTCGTTTTGAGGATAACATACTTGAGTTGCTACTTCGCATATGCCCCCCACAGAAACTCAGGATGCGAAATTGTTATATTGGTCTTAATGGAACGTGGACATACATAGCTAAAGGGGATCTTGTGGGGTACTTGTCTCAATTTGTTCCCAGCGTCGAATGCTACGGGGAAGAGGATACGGATGAATTTTTGGATTACCTGATTGACTCATGGGAATATGTACGTTTTTAGTCAAGTTTGAATGTAATATGATACTGTACGACCTACGAAGAATCGATCAGCAAACACAGCTGGGCCACCGCTTTCTAGCTGCGTAATAGCACCTGCGTTGTCTTGTAGTCACACGAGCGCACAGCATATTATATTTCCATTCTTCCCACTTTTGATGAGCCCGAGAGCTTCAGCGCTCCATTCATCATACCAATATCAGGGGACGCAAGCTCTTGTTGCTAGTGCGAGTTGTGGCCACTACAGACAACTAGGCCAAGAGGCCTCCAGCAATACAGACATAGAATTAAATATTTTTTGAGCTATAAGTCTGAGACTAATAGATGCTATCCAGAATTCGCCATACTCGGGGTGAATAGGCCAGGAAAACAAACCGTGGCTATGCCATGAGGGAGAGTTGAGACAGCTGTGATATTAGCGCTGGGCGCTTAGCTGAAGGAAGCATAACGATTGGATGCTGAGGCACAACCACAACCACGACACTCGGCTTGTTAGCTCTAGAACTTACCTCTTGGTAAATTGAACCCACTTCATCATATTTTCTAAATAGCTGGGCCACTATGTCTTCTGCTGCACCTAACGATACAACACAACCAACCTTGGCTGGAAAACACGAGAAAGTCGCGGAGAAGGATGTAGAAGAGCAGCGACCCGAAACCTCTAAAGAGGACCAGGCTGAACCAAAATTACCTTCAGAAGAGATTCCCGTCCAAGAGATAGAAGGAGGTCCTAGTGAACCTTCGAAGCTGAAAGACAAGGATCGCGAGGAGGAAACTCCCAACGAAGAGACTACAGCAGACGACGAAAGTGCGTACTCCGTTGACTTGAAAGTCTATCTACAAGCTCACCAAACTTGTAAATTGAACAGATCCTCCACTCCCAGATGAACCAGTCCCCACTCAGAACGAATGGCAAGCAATCTGGTCACCAGCTCACAACGGCTACTACTTTTACAACTCTCGAACGGGCGAAACGACATGGGTTAACCCTCTTGATCCATCTGCTTCCTCTGGTGTTGCCCCTACCCCTACCCCTGACGCTCCTACCACCTCTGATCCTACCACTGCCACTGCCTCGACATCTACTACTACAACCAAACCAAATCCCACCGAACCAACTGACCCCGAACCACCACGAGACCTCTCATACTTAAATGGCATAGACCCAGACCTCGCGTACCTAGACCCCTCGCTTGCCGTTCCACCAGCAGGTGCAAAGGGTCCCGTACCTACGTTCACTGCCCGGTTCGGTGCGCGTTCGGGAGCGTTTACAGCCATGGACGGAAGGAGACCTGAGCATTTGTCCGAGTCCGCACGGGCGCAGAGGATGAGCTCTGTTTACTTCGATACTGCTGCGTGGGAAAAGGAGATTGCGGAACGTGATGCACAGGCCAAGGCTGATGAGGAAGCTGGTGTTGGGGACAAGAGGAAGAGAGTTACCAAGCAGGATATTGTGAGTTTAACCTCCACAGTCAATTGGAACGGCGAAAACTGACGGGTGCATAAATAGGAACGCTTCAAAGCTCAAAAACAAGCGAAAAAGACTTTGCGAAATGCATGGCTTCGCGAATAGATGTTGTACTCCTTACTGTATTCGTACTCTCTTCATAATTCATCATATGGAATATTGCGCAAGGAACACATGGAATGCAATTAGTACGAAGACAGCTGGGGTAATGGAACAGCAATGCAAATAGAACTACAACAATGCTTCCCGAATAGACATGAAAGTTGACGTCCCACAAAAATGAAAAGAAGAAACCGCGAGAAATATAACAAAATTCAACCCGGCCGAGGTCACTGCCAAATCAATCATCAATAACAATAACCTCGGAGCTCCCGCCAGCTCCAGAACCCGAGCCGCCAGCACCAGACGTCGACTGCCGCTTTGAACGGTCCTCACGATCGTTATCGTCGCCGCCACGTTTCCGTTTGTGGGAACTCTCAGTGGGTGGGGGAGATTCGTCGGGTACCATAATTGAGTTTCGTCGTCGGGCTCCGCGCGTGCGAGTTCTGGTTGGGGCGGGAGCTGGAACAGGTGCGGGTGGAGGTGGGGGCGTCGGTGTTACTGCAGGGAGAGCGTATAATTGAACCCATCGACGGGCTGTTGTATCGTGTACTTTACGTCTGCGAGTATACTACCAAGGTCCAATCGCATCAGATGAGTGGCCTGATATAGACGTAGCCTTTACTTGCCTCGTTCGCGATTGAAGGGACTGATGCATGACGACATCACCTCAGTTTGGGCTATTTCAAATGATTTGTGCAATGTACTTACCAAGTGGGTCGCCTGCACAGGTTATTTGTTAGTTAAAAAAATATATGTGATGGTAGAGGGTTACTCACTTGGATTAGGATCGGTTAAGAGCGAAGATAAAGAAAGCATGACTTTGTAAAGCGACAAAGCCGGACTCCACGCATTCTTCAGTATGTCCAAACAAATCCCGCCCTGATCGTTGATGTTCATATGATAAATCCTGCAACGTGGATCAGTCGTTGAATCGACGTAGATTTCAGGAGACAAAATCGACGCACTTGGTCTTGAACCTCATACGCGGAGAGTGAAAGCTAAGGATTAGCAGAAAATGGATGGTTTATTAGCAGCTGTGGTGTGATTCAGAGTTGAGACTTACGGGTAATCCGGTGGCAAAGTAATATCGACATGGAATACTCCTCCATCGTAGACGCTTCCTTCTGGACCTGGTAGTATACCTGTCCACTCGAAAAGCGATTGGTCCGAGGGCGCAAGCTTGATCCCACCCATATCTTCCTTTTGTATGTCTTTAATCTGTTGAAGTCAACATTAACACAATCTATCCTAGAAACATTGTGAATATCTCTCGTACCTCTTTATGTATACGCTTTAGCGTCATCTACAAGATATATCAGCATAAAACGCCACAGCTGTGCTCGTCGCTGCGAACAACGATGACTAGACACTCACCGACGTCGCCCGGGTATTTTGCGCAGACATGTTTGGCAGCAAGAGAGAAGGAGAAGGTGGTGGTCAAGAACAGGAAACGCGATAAGTGTGGCCCAAGCTGGGCGCTCAAAGGATCACAAACAGGTGGGGATGCTGGCCGGTCTCCGGCGCAAGTCCAATTTCAAATAAAGAGTGACCAACTGCTTATATAATGTGTCCTGCTGTATAGTTTCTTGCTTTAAAGATAGAGTTTTGACGCACTTCAGAAGCGTGTATCGATGGGCTGAGAATGCATATATGTGTATGGTATTGAATGAAAAGCATGTGTGCGAGGTATCTAATAAATCGTGACAAATCCCCCTTCCTTCCCCTCGGGTACTCGCGTTTTGAACAACCCGCGCTGGCAAACCTCTCCAACAAGTCCATCAACATACTCATCGTATTTGAATCGCTCATAATCGGCCGCCCATCTCCGTGCTCTTCCTGAACCCGCCCAAGGTAAGATGACTTGGCATGGCGATCAAAGCTATGTAACACGCTACTCACCCACAAAAGCCCAATTCCGCGTACTCGGAATACGCAAAGCCTCCACCTCCACCTCAAACCCACACTCCCGCTGCAGCCTCGCCAGCCAAAGCATATACCGCCCGTACTGACTCGGCTGCCTCGTGCCCCCCTTTTTCGTAGAACTAGTCGCGTCTGATTCACCTCCCATAACAGAATGTAACCGGTCCGCAAGCATAAGCTCCCAAGGCTCTTGCGAAGACGCTTGGGCAGACGAACTGGGACCGGGCATGTCTGATATCTTGCGAGCTTGAAACCGTTCGTCTAGACCCCAAAAACAACATGGAATGCTGATAAAATCAGCTCGAGACGCGTGCGCGACAAGAGGCACCCAGGGCGTTAACTCGTCTGCGTGGTTCCCGATCAAAAACACCTTTTCGTCCCCCCTGGATGAGAGTATCTCTGGGATACCATCAAAAGTGCCGATTGTATAGTTATAGTCGATTGACGTAAAGTCCAGTGCAGCGACTTTGAGAGAAGCTTGAGTCGCAGATGGATAATTTGACCAGCTCTTGCGTGCTCGGAGGTCGATCCCAATCCCAGTATATCCAGACGCGACGAGAATATGAGTCAACAGCCCATTGCCGCATCCGATGTCACGAAACCCGCCAGGAGGCCGAGGATAATGAGACCAGGGAAACTCGTCGTGTGTGTTGTCGGACGGTTGAGCTTGATACATGTTCTTCCAGAGAATAATCAGAAATGTAGCAATACCGATATCCTAAGCGCCAGTCAACATAATGGGGTAAGTGCGGGGTAGATTGATAAATTACTTACCTCGAACACGTGTTTCGAAGGATCCGTCGCTTCTTGCCAAGTCTCGACCATTCCGCCATGCATCTCCTTCATCTTCATATACAAGTCTTGGAACTCGGCTTTGTCTACTAACGTCTACGAGAGAAAAATGTGTCAACGCAACCACAGCTGATTAAAAAAAAAGAAACAAACATCATGGTCGACGCGTTTCCTATATCCATTCGCGTATCCATATCCGACGCGACACACTCCTTCGAGTAGGGACACACACGTCTTGAGGAGCCGTGATGCAAGCTCGTTCCCAGGAGCGAGTGGCACAATATCCACCACAACTTCTCCGCCCTCGTCATCTCCACCGTCAATATACCGAATTGCCAAATGCCTGACAGTAGGATGGTAAAACGGCGGAACAGGATGTTCTTTCGAAAGATCAGGGCTGAGGACCAGCACCGTAGAGTCTTCCCTTTCATCATTTGCATAGAATGTGCAAGACTGATGCAGGACTCGATCGCGTTTGGGTTGTCGAGGACATAAGAGCCGGCGGATGAGACGCGTCGGGAGATATCGCTGCAACTGGTGAGGAAGCTCAGAAGAATCAGGCGAAGAATGCAGGAATGAGCGGTCGGATTCGATATCAGCGCGTAAAATGAGCGGAGAGTTTCGTTCGGGGTGGTGTACGAGCGCGTCGATGACTTGCGAGAACTACTAGTTAAAGTCGCCATTTCATTTAATCAATAAAACCGCATTTGACGCGACAAAATATGTAAACAGACCTCATGCGCAAAAAATCCAACTTGACAACTTGCTATTGATATCCATTCCCCCTCTGCACCGTTTTCAAAACGTAATGGAGTCACTGAACAGGCGTTTATAGGTTGTTCGTGACCAGCAACATGGAGTCGAGGTTTAAAGGGAGGTTTGGGCACATTCATATCGAATATCTTAGCTAAGTCAAAATGAATGGGACCGGAACCAAGATACGATATGCTAGTCTGCGGGTGAGGATGGTGGTCGAGTTCAGACAAATGGGAATAAGCGCCGACGCTTGACATGGTGCTGTACAGCTCTGGATGATCCGTTCCAAATTTGGTAATTGCTTGGAAACTTTTTGCTGGGTCGCTGGTTCAATCGGAAGCATAAAGTAATTCGTCTACATGAGATATTTTAAGAGCTTAAAACTCTTAGTAATACAAGCCGACCAACGTTGATATAAAAAGTAACAAGAGATATACAAGAGATATGCAAGAGATCAATGAGGCATGTACAAAAGATGAGTTGTGATAAAGAACTCAGCATACAAGAGACATATAAAACAAGCACATGGATATATTGCTACTTAATATACTTAGTATAGACCCATTGGCTTAAGCCTTCAGGCCTCGGCATGCGTAACTGGAACCGGATGTTAGCGCCGAAAGGAGCGCAGCCCAAAATAGCACTTACGCGACGCGGCATCTGATGTCACAAAACCTCTGCTTATACCTGTTTTCAAACCTGGCACCGTCCGGATCGGGGCACCGCGCATAGATGCACCGGCGTGCCACGCGTACCATTTCAGACGTCGGTTCGAGGTACTTGAGGCTAAAACCCAAGTCATCTCCGAGCTTCATCCATACGTCCTCATACTGAAGAGAAACATTATACAAATGTGATCCCTTCCTATACGTGTTTGTATTCTGGCGGAGGAATAAGAGTATTTTATACCAATCGGGTGACTGGTCATCAATTTCAAATGCTTAAGCTTTGAGGCATGCCCGGCCCAGCGCTTGTCCAATTGAAGCGATTGCCATGAGACCATCGTGTCGAGTATCAGGGTCGCTGTATTGTGCTGGAGCATCTAGTGAGGAGCTGTCTTACATAAATTAAAGATGAAACCAAACACTTACCAACATCCAAGAAATCCAATAGGTTATTTTTTGCGAAGAACGGGACAAGTAAGTATCGCCCGAACATATTCACCGCATCGCAATCACGAAGTAGTTCAATTCCTCTAGGCAAAACATCTGGATCATTCTGCTCGAGCATCGAACTATTGGTTAGCAGTTAGCATGCTTTGCGTGTGCAAATAGAAATACGACGAAATGCATACCAAACTGAACCAAAAGCACCGCTTAAAAACACATCCAGATCTTCCCACCGAGTATCCTCTTCTTGACCGGCGCATACAAGTACATCCCACACTGTATCTGAAACCACGTTATACATAGTATACAGGAGTACGGGCACGCCTTTGACGTTATTTTGTAGATAGAGCGTAGTTTTCAGTTGATAGGTCAAGTCACGCTTATGCGTACCCCTTGATGCCTTCCTGTAGGGAGAGTACTTGCCATAAAACAATATCAACATAAGCTGCGAGTCCATCCCATCTATGGCTGAGATGCTGGAACTATAGAGCTCCGAGTAGCGGATGCAAAGTGGCTCTATCAAGATATCTTCCCTGAGTTCCGAAAAGAGAGAGTACCGGTAAACAACATCGCAGTGCTTTTGCCATAACTCGGGATCCCTATCATGAAGTACACTCATTATACTATCGTAAGAAACAGTGGAGCAATGAACTCACATTGAGTTCGTATATGACCTATCGTCAAGCATATACTGTATCATGTAGATTAGGATAGCCCATCCTGACGATTTGGTCTTCAAGTGACATAACAAAAAGGCATCGCGGTCATTGAACAGCTGCCGCAAAACGAACGCCGCGTCGCGAAACATAAAGCCACCAACGGCAGGCAAGCAAGCGCGCTCATCGCCAACCGAATCTAGGTACCACTCGATTTGGTAGCCGGTGACTGAACGCCTCAGTCCGCTAGGGTAGAGGGTGGACCCGGATATCAGCTCAGAGAGTACTGGCAGAAAACTGTCTTCTATTGCTGGCGCTCTCATGTCCCAAGTACACGTCATATCCTTCCAGTCCTCTCGGCACGATGGGAGACGGTGCAGAAAGTCTCCGAAGCTATGAAGGAGGCCAGCTTGTAATACTAGTGCAAGGACATGCAGACCCATAAATCCAAATGCGTATTCGAATATCTGTTTGCCAGCAAGGTCATGAATCGGGTCAACGATTACACTGGATAGATGGTGCACTTACCTTACTACTCGGGCCGTTTCGTGAAGTATAGTTCTCTAGCATTTGAATGCATCCACCCAAAGCGTTTTCATGAATAAGCCAGCTAAGCCGTCGAGGCGAATAAACTAAACACATGATATCTTCCAACATCTTGAGAGTAACTGCCTTTGGACTGAATAAAAGGTGCTCAATAGCACTTTGTGATGCCTCCATACTTGGATACTCAGCAAAGCGAAAGTTTGCTTCAGGGCAATCAAGGTATTCATCCAAAGGAGGTCCCCACATTGTCTCAGATGATGTTTCAGTTGAGAGATCTACAGCTTCGGCCATACTACTGGTGGTTTGGGGGTGGTGGCTGAGTTTAGAAACCTAATACTTGAGCGACTCGGGTTTACATAAATCAATCAACGAGGCACGTTGACACATCGTTTGACTTTGTCATGGTGTAGTGACATGTTTATGCGAAAAATATGGAGAAGGTTTGTGTGGAGAAGCGTACACACGCTTGAACAACTCACGCGAAGGCTGGGGGACATTGTCTCTGAGTCTACGGCATTGGTAGCGACCTAGTTCAGGCTGCGTTACATACGGTATTTGACTATTACAAGGAGCTATATGCACAAAGGTAAGATAGCCCAAGAGTGCTGTGAATACACAACCACAGGAAAGGTATATACAAGAAAACTTGGCTGCTCATAGGCGAAGGGTAAAGATGCAGGAGATATTTTATACAAATATACGAACACGCTCAGAGCAAAGAAAATCTCGTTTGGTTTGTTGAGCGATGCTGAGCTTCACACATTAGTACGTCCAGCGCGACAACGCTCTGACTGTATTGAACTCGTTTGGGCGTGCATAGCTAACGGTCAATATGTCAATATATCAACAGACAGACAGGTAGAAAAAGCGCTCACGCGGCTTGACACGCAATACCACAGAATCTTTTCCCACTGCCGG
>JAYRCO010001064.1:0-13513 GCA_037042815.1 Ceratobasidium papillatum | reverse complement strand
TGACATAAGGTGCATCTAACTTTGGCAAGCTTCTACGAGTGACAGCTCCATAGCACCAAAACAGGAAGGAGGGGGGGCCCCCCCTCCATCAAACGTTTTTCAACCTCGGGTACGCATTTTTTTCCTCGCACCCCCTTGCTTATTACATTTCTCGCGATTACCGTCACTGGAACCGGGTTGTGACTCCCTTGCTATCGAGTTCTCAACGCTGTTAAATATGTTCTTAAAATCAATCTTAATCCTTCATTTTTTGTCCTCGCTCTTAAATAGTACCGCCTCTATGCTAGAATTTCAAGCCGAACATACGGTGAAGAATCCGAACAACCTTTAGACACCATCGAATCATCTCATACACTATCTAAGTTGCAGACATACAACCCCAAACCGGAGAGCACGATGGATCACAACTGCAGATCTCGGTAGCTACCTATCCCTCCAGTGGTATTCTTCAACTTGACCAACTACTGTATGGCTGAAAATACGGTCCCCGCATTCGAACCCGACGGCCAGGTCGGGCTGAACGCCTCCTGACGGAGCATAACATGAAAAAGGGGCAAAAAAATTCTAGGAACACTCCTGTGCGCCCTTACACTCTTCTATATCCCTCTTTTTATATATTTTGTGTGGTGTAGGTACAAATGAATATGGCAACTCCTCAGCACTGAGCTAGTGAGCGTAGGCGAGATTCAAGCTGCGGCGGAAGACAAACGAGGGGCTCGGCAATTATTTTAGATGTAGAGCAGTGAAGGGATGAGACTCATAGCTAAGTTTCCGCCGCCGGAAAGTGAAAGAGGCGGGGCGTCACGTGGGTATACGCCACGGTGCGGCAATGGTGCTGGCGCTTATTACTTCCATCTTCCATCACTGTCTGCATTGGCTTGACATAGGTTGTGTCTCTTCTGAGAAATGCTTATTGCTATCTAGCTTTTATCAAAACTATATCTGCTTGTAAAAATAATAAAAGTCTCTTCTTGCTTTCTCTTCACTCCTAAACCGCGCTGCTTCTTCACACTAGAAATGTCCTCCCGAAATCGCACGAAATCATCCAACCAATCCTCGCACACCACGAAATCAGCTCACACACTAGCCAAAGTCACCGATATCCAACCCCCGAACTGGAGAGCACGATGGAGTACAACGGCAGATCTCGGTAACTACCTTTTCCTGTATCCTCTAGTGGCATTAACCGATTATCTTTATCTTGAAAATAGGCTACCCTGGATTCGATCCCCCACGACCAGGCCAGCCTGAAGACTTGTTGACAGACCAAAACGTGAAGCAGGGATATAACTATGCCGAGAATGTTCCCGTGCGTCTCTTCTCCTGTCTTTCTATCTTTGACTGAAGATTATTGGGCGGTATAGGTACGAATGAACAATGACAATTTCTCAGCACATGGAATGATACATAGTACACTCATGCCATCTCGAAACCGCTCTGTGTTATCTCTCCTCGGAGACCTAATGAGCGCTGTATATGAAGTTCGAGCCGAGTCAACTTTGAACATTCCGTGCGCTCCCCTCCCTCTCTAACTTTCCTGGTACTGAGCTAGTATCATTCACAGAACGCGCTCATACAAAGCCCCAACCCGAATGACTTTAAATGACGCTCGTCGAGCCGCCTGGCTGGCAGACTTATCAAACCCCTCAGTCCCATTATCCAAACTCTCTAGTACAGTTTTACATGTCACGAAAGGTTCAGATTTGCTTGATATGCTTCATGGAAATAATGTGCCTATCCAGAGAGCTGTGTGGTATGTCAGGGCTTTGGGCGCGATCGAAACGGTTCGTTCCTTCCCGTCCCATCCTCTCACTATTGGTACTGAGCTACAGTGTTAATGTAGTCGTCAGTAAAGAACCGACCGACATACAATCCCGCCCAATTAGGGATTGAATGGGCCAACATAATCACATCACATCTCAAAAAACAACTCCAGGATATCGTGTTACCGAGCGCACCAAGACCTGGCCTGGCTATCAAATCGACGTTCAAGAGTACGTTGACTCAACCTGATACAAGGAGTAAGTGGGTTGCGAGGTTCTCGTATAGGTGAGCTCCTGCTAATTAGAAAGGGGGAACTTGTTGACTGATGTAATGATGGTAGTGTGGACCTACTCCGAGCCTTTTATAATGAATTTATGGTCGATCACGCAAGTATCTTGAGTTGGCTGGTGGCTCAAGTCGCGCCTGCCAACATCGCGCAGTTGTATTTTGTTTTGAGATTGGTAGAGGAATATTTGGATGATATGACCGACCATCGGATGTTTGCTCAACCCGTGGTCGAGGGGTGTTTGGCCAAACTCGTCGAGGTGAGCCTCTCAACTGACCTTATTTCGTTTATCATTCTAACAATCTTACAAGATCGAGTCCAGTACAGTCCCCGAAGCCCTCGCCAACACAGTCAACGCACTCGCACTCGTCCTCCAGCGCCTCCTACTCTCAAATCCAGATTACTTTGTCAGCGCTCGCATCTGGGCCCAAACGTCCCACCGCCGAATACTCCAAACACTTTTCCGAGACCGAGCAAAAGCCGCGTTGGCAGATTCAGACAACCCAGAAGTCCAAGACATGATTGCAGCATTCGGGAATATCTCAATACGGAACGATGCCCTTTTGTTTAGGGTTTTGCCAGATCGAAGTGTAGTGGATATGAGAGCAACAATTGCGGATGTGCAGCTCCTCAACGGGATCGGACCGTGTACGGATCTATCGAGCGTGTCGTACTTTCAACCTGATGGTTCAGACGACCAGAAACTCTCGGTACTCCTTACATGGGCCGTTACACCCTCACAATATGGTACACATCGGCCATTCCTTGCGTGTTCTCTTCTTGCACGTCGGGCCGAGGGTACGCGATGGCAAGAAGGCATCTGGCGCTGGCTTGACGAGAGCGATGAAGTCCGTGCTGTTGGGTCCTGGGACAAGGATGAGGGTACGCTGTTGAGCGCCAGCGGAGAAGAGGGTTCCAAGAATGTGGTGTGGCATAGCCGGGATGCTGTTGCGCTTTTAGTCGGAGAGCTGGTCGAAAAGGGGTTGTTTTCGTACGGGTGGTACATGCAAAAGCTGGTCGCGAGGGGGATCACAGATTTGACATTATCCAAGGTGAGTAGAGCACATCTCGTGCATAAATTAGCGAATGAACTTTAGTCCAAGTCGGCGAGTTCACATCATCGAACGCTGCTGCACGTTGTCCCACTCAGCTCGTCAAATAACGCTATGACTGTTGCAAGGTCTAATGTGTTATACGGCTACGCGAAGAATCCGGAGAACAAGGTTGTTCGAGACGTCTGCCAAGAACTGCAGGTGGCATTGATGGAACTATTTGGTGGTAGTGAGTAACCCGGGCAGGTTATTTATGACATGGCCTGACGGACCGCATATAGCCAATGAACCTTGGACTTCTTCAACGTTGGCTTCATTGGAGCGCTTCCTTACAGTTGGAAGGCATGTGTTGATGACAGTCGTCAGCGATTGGCTACTGCCTAGTGTGTACTTACTTCTTGACCGGTAAGCCTTTCGTATTGGCATAAAGTGGGGTTCTGATGGTTAAGCAGGGGTGGACAGCTGAGCAGCGACGCGTTTGCTCGTATTGTGCATATACTTTCAGCTCGCAAATGCTTCTCGAACATAGCTGATGTACGTTTGTTTGACAATTTGCGAGGCCTAAGCTGACGTTTTCTCACACAGCTGGTACTCACTATCCTTCGAGGGCCATACGACGATATCTTGGACTTACTCATCGCGGTCATTGAACGATATATGAATATTTGGACTGCTATGGATATTGTTGGCGAGCTTGGCGAGGATCTGTTCCAGAAACATCAGGCTCTGCCTGCTGAACGCAAGCGTCGTCGGCCTCTTTTTGCTCTGCTATCGCATTTATCATCTGCTGGATACTTGACCCAAGATGCTCATCATCAGATTGAGAGTGAGATCTCGTATGAGGCCCAGGTAAGTCGCCATATGGGACGTTTACGCAAAGCTAACGTTGCTGCAGTCGTTGCACCCTCAAACTGAGGGTACATACCCTCCTTCTTATTCTTTTCAGCAGATATCTGCGCTCCTTCATGAGCCTTCACTTGAACGAGCGGCAGATTTAGCTGATGAAGTATGGCGCAACCACCACGCGTCCGAATCTTGGGCGACCGTTATTTGGGAGCATATATTCGCTCTACTATGCGGCATATCCAACATAACACCTGAGTCGCAGAAATCCGAAATAGCAGCCCGATATGTCGCCTTTCTCGCGAGGCTGAATGAGCACATTGTCTCTGGGTTGGACAACTGCTTAAGAGAATGGTTTAGCACAGCAATGAACGATATGTTAGGTGCCAATCAAGCTCACGAGCTCCTTGCGCTTGTGTTTTTAAAACTTGTCCTTGCTCGTGTCTTGGCCCCATCAACTATCTTAGGCGGCATTGTGTATCCCACTTGGCATCTTGCTGCTTCTTTGGAGGAGCCTAGGCCAGCTGTCACTACGCTGGCCAAGCTAGCCAATGACCTTGCCGAACGACTGCTTGTGATTGATGATCTGCCTCCCTCACCGTCTTTCTTACCTCCATCGTCACTCATTGAGGTTCTTGTGCTCGGCGCGCGTCGGCTTCCGGCGTCAGACAATGCACCATTTCTCGCCCTTATCAATCGGTTCCCGTGCCTCGTCGCAATGGAAATCAACCCAAACCTCAGTGACGTGGTTCAACAATCCAGCAAGTCGTTGCGTATATTGTTGGTCAACCAACCGCAGATGGTGACGCTTTCGTCTCGTTACATGGATGTTGTGCGAGACTCGTTCTTGAAGCCTGTGGGATTGGTGCTCACAGAACGATTGGAGTTGCTGCTAGTCAGCGTGTTGAAAGCAATCGTCAATGGAGGGTGCACAGGTATATATTTTCAGACCTGGTATAGGAACTGTGCCAACTTTCATCTTTAGGTTTGCCTGGGTATAAGACATCCCCCGTCATAGATCGTATCAAACACCGACCTATCCTGGCGAGGATTGATCCTTGGGGCGTCACAAAAGCATCCCTCGATCTTCACCTTACCCTCAAGCTCTTGGAATCTAGCCTTGAACAGGACTCATCCAGAGCTGAAGCCAAAGAGCGATTAGCAGACTTTTCTTCCAGCTTATTTGGAAGGGGTATGTCTTCCCAAAGTAGTGACCTTGTCGCGGGTGTATTGAAAGGAATAAGCGGCCCAGTTGCTGCCAAGGTATGAATGTTCTTTGTGCAGATCAAGTTCACGCTAATCAGTCTAGTGTAGTTTGTCAATGATGGACTAGAGCGCCTCACAAAGGGATTACGCGCCTTGAAACTAAACATACCCGAATCTGTCTCGACTTTCGTGAACGACTCTGGGATTACGCTCCGCTTGCTCTGTCGTGTTATCCTCCCATTACGAGATGATCCTTCGAGGCTACCTTCACTGGAATTTGCTATCAAAGACGACTTTATCACAGCCTTGCAAGCAACTCTAGAGACAATTTTAGTCACTTGGAAACAACCAGACCACTCTGTTCAGCCGCGCCGAATGGAAGTGGTCACCCTGGTCACCCGCCTTAACCATTTCGCGCTTGGGTTTCCTGGTTTTTGGACAAAGAACACAAACGAAAGGGGTGAGGCGTTGCTCTTGGTTTATCTTCAAATAACAAGAGTAAGTAACCCCACAAACACGGTGATGTTGCCTCATGTCCGTTCAGTCTATAGGCAGTCCTCACGATGGTGACTTGAAACTGTTCCCAATCTTACTTGACACCATTGCATTTATCCTGGATGGTTAGTTAGGCTGGCATCTGGTCAAAACAGTATCTAACCCCACAGTAATACTAGAGATGCCCAAGTCATCTAAATACCCACTCACCGAACCACTGCGTCAATTTATGGACCCAGCGGGGCAACCTGTGCTACCGAACCTTCCTCAAGAGTGCCTGGATCGAATACGTCTGTTACTCAAATACACCCCCACCGATCCGTGTACCGGCCTTGCGGTTCGCTTTGTTCCACAAAACAGCCGCGGCGTTTTTTACACTCATTTCTCGCACAAGCCATGGGATTGGGGCGAAAACATCGACGACTTGCCGGCTGGCGATAGCATTCGAAATACTGCGAGTATGCCCTTCGACTTGTTCAGTGTAGAAGCGACCGGAGATCGTATCACTCAACCCAACAAGAACGGGCTGAACAGGTTTTGGGACAACACAGAGAAAGACGAGTGGCACATGAAAACAGTTGTTGGGAGCGAGGTTATGTTTCAGCGCGAGTGGGTTGACTCTCGAATTCTGGGGGACGACTCGTCCGAAGATGATGAGGCCGATCCTCCAACGGCAGATGATGACGCTCTTCCACAAGGGAATTCTAGATTGAGAGGAGATTCGAGAGGTAAAAAACGCAAAGTATCAATGTCTTCCATGGACGCCATTGCGAGCGATGATGAGATTGAGATCATCGAGGGTCCCACCCAAAGTAATATCTCAACCATGCGACAATGAGCTTCCTTCATTCTGTTGTAGAAAGATTTACACTGTAGCATATATATTAATATACCTATATTGATTGTATCGACAAACGCAAAAGCAAACATAAAGACGCGGGTTGATACGAATCAGCGAACTATTAAACATGGAATATAGCCGCGAACATTAAGACCACCCTTACAAAAGCGGGACAGTAAGCGTCGCCACTCTTACTGTTTCTATCATAAACTTGAATGACTAGATGCTATAGACCGCCAGCAAGAGCTTCCGTCCTGAATTCTCGGTTTCAATCGCCTGGGACTGTATAAGCTGTTGCTGGACAAAAAAAGATACAGGCAGCGAACCTACAGTTACGAAGGTAACTATTTCGTATGATCAATAATCAGAGAACATAATGCAGATATACTACGCACGGTGTTCGTCGTCCATATTCACCAAATATGAATAATCTATCTCGCTGTCCGCCCATTTCACCATAGGACATATTCCAAGGCCCCGGAAATCTCCCGTACAAAACGACACCTCCTTTTCCATCTCCTGGTCTTCTATCAAGCTATGGATTCTCCCAGGATTGATGTTACGAATGTTCAACCGCCTTCTAGACAAGTCGGCCACAATGAAGCTATTTTCGTAATCCGACCAGCCACCAACTCGTTGACCATACATGGTTAGCTTTCTGAAATTAGGATCAAAACTGTTACCAAAGAACCAGAATGCTTCGCTTTTCCAGTCATCCCATGCAATTAAGACCGCACAGTCCTTAGCTTTAGAGTGTTGCACAAAGGCCAAATCAAGCAGCGTTGATACGCGCATATAGAGAGTTCCAAGAACGGAGAGACTGTTCTGCTGGCACCCCGGTTGCGATGATGATGAGATGCTCAAACATATCATTCTCTCTTTGGCCGCCAGCTCGTAGACTCGAGGCAGTGGAGTGTAATGACCGAAAGCCGTGGTTAAGGGTGCGGACTGTAAATCAAAGTCGTACGAATTTTGATCATCCTTATCCAAAGGTAACGCGAAGGAAGCCACTCGCAGAGGTTCCACAGGAGCCGAAACGTGCAATTCGAACCGGTAGATACTTAGGAAGGCAATGGTATCCGACGATAAACCTGCGCTAACACCCAATGGAACGAATGTCTGACAAACGACAAATGCATCCTCAGAAATCAATTCAAAACTTCTAGATTGTTCGTCGGCGAAATCGAAATGCTGCGAACGATTTAAATATTAGAAATTTCAACAAGTCTAGTAGCAAACGTACCGAAAGCTGTTTCCCCGCCCCCCAGTCCCAAATCTCTATGTAAAGCCCAAAGCTAGATGGCGACGAGTGGATTATGGCAAGCGAATGGCCGATAATAGCTAGTTCCACATAAGGAAAGCCTCGGTCTAAATACCTCTCCTTTATTGTGAGCTCGCCAAGTATTGCTCTTGGGTGAATGTGACCAGTTGTCATAGACCTTATATGTATCTTGTACGTCCCCGTATTCTGCGGTGAAAGTGACTCAAACCCCACCAGTAAATCTTCTTCGGGACTCATCACAGGAGCATGGAACTTGAAGCCGAAATCAACAGACCAGCGCTTTAGACCGGTACTGTACGCGTCACAATACAAGCAACCGCTAACGTAACGCAAGCCTGTTGCCGTTGCTAAAAATCCAAAAAATAACGTAACATTAGAGCTTGGTTGCTAGCGCAAACCAAGTCCAAAAACGGATAACGGAGGCGGCAGTTGGGATTTTGGCGCTTATTTCGGCTCCGAAGCGTCTGAAAGCTGTCGAAAATGTCGAAAAAATGTAAAAAGCTGCCATTTTTTAACCGTATGCATGATAACAACACTTTTGGGTACCTGGAAGATGCCTAATTTGTGTACAAATCTTACTACCTGTATACTAACTATCCAATTTTGATGTTTGGCTGGCGTTGTAAGTCTAATTTTTTGCTTCTGTGGCCATTGTATGCGTGAGGTTTGCCAAGGTTTCTTTGACTGTCCGTTGCTTCAAATTTTTTGAGTAACGGCCAGTCGAGAACTGGTTGCTCCATCAAAACGGAACTCGCGTAACGGTGATTTCGGCTCGGTTGCTTGTATTATGACGCGTACAGTACCCCTGTTATTTGACGGAAGTTGATAGAATTCAGTTCTCAAGTTGTCGGGTTGTTTTGATATCATTCTCAAAGTACCATTCGCAAGAGGACCAACCCAATGATCGTCGAGCACATCATAATATGTCGGTATCGTACTCTGAATGTTTTCCCAGTTTTTACGATGGCGGCGGAGGAATTCGATCTTTTCGGTGTAGTTCAAGTCTGTTCGAGGGATGGAAGGCTCGATGTAACCGCAGACGTCTAGTTCCAGTAAATACTGCAGATAACCATTTCCACCAATATAGTCTTTGAGCGAGCGGCAAACCTAGGATTTCAATCACGGTAGCCAGTAAACAAGACCGCATTAAACATTGGCAAGATGACACGAACCTGTATGCAACACCGAATGGATGCTGGACCTGAGAACGCAAGAATCGACAACAAGACATCCGTTGGGAGAGTATCAAACGAAGCCATCGTCGCAGTAGGTCCTTTAGATCTATCCAGCCCTACTGTAACTTTAATAATTTGCAGTCGTTGATGAAAGATCAGAGTCCAAGAAGTTCTGCAAGTGGCTGTGTTGAGCCCAAACAAACAAGCACCAGCGCCTACCTCCCTCCACCACATGTCTTCTTTGTACACCTTTCTCTGCCCGCCTGCATCTTCGATAGATGGTTTCTCATTCGACACGCTATCAGTCAAAATTGCGCGTCACTCGAGATGCTCAGGGTGCGAATGTCTAGGCTGGCATCCGCCCGAGGGGTACACGGTCGTGATCGCAAACGGGTCGGAAGATGCACAGGCCGCGCTGGATGAAGCAGAGGAGCACCAAGGACAAGTAACTGAATTTACGGACGAGGGGTATTGGAGAATGTGTGCGTGTGGAGATGGGATTGAGGATCATGGGAATGGTGCGGATGTTGGGCCGGATGAGATTGAACGACGGGCGAGGGTGGCGATTCGGATTGATGAGATTCTCGAGGTGAGTCAGTTAATTGCGTATTTAGGCTTCGACTGATTATTATGTCTATTAGGATAAGGGGATGCTAGCAGAATTTGTAATGCCGCTGCATGACCCAGATGTGTTGTCGCTCAGAAAGTAAGTGCGCGACTAGAGCCACGAGCCACATCCCTGACGCGACACAGACAAATGGTCCCGTTTGACGAAAATGCCTCTCGTGGTTCTGAATACATGTCTCCTCCATCTTCTCCAGGCAAGTCTCGTTATTTATTACTCAAACCACACTAATATTGCTTCTAGCCTCGCAGCGCTCATCTTCTTCTTCAGCACTGAGCGACCTACCTCTCCCTCCCGCTAAACACCGTAAACCCGATCTAAACTACTCCTCCGAAGAAGACGAAGTCCCGCTTGCCGCAACATCACGTCCACCTACTGCAGCAGCCGTGACCCAACCACCTCGTCCACCTTCCTCGGCATCAGCGTCGAGCGGGTTCGACATTGAGATGGAGATGACGATGGACAACGACCCAGAGCCTGAACCCGAACCTGAACCGCATCCACGTACGGGCGGGAAAAGTGCAGCGACTCAGCCTGGGATGCACAAGACTGTGGCTGCTATGGGTCCTGCGGCGTTGCCGGTGGATGCACCCATGGTGGCAGAGCCTCCACGTTTACCAGAGGGGGGAAAAGTCCCGGTAGACGAGCGACAGATTGCGAGACTTGCCACTGGTGCAGCCGTCGATGTATCTGCATTTTCCGAGGTAAATCATATCCTCAAATTTAACGTTATTTACTCACATCCGCCCCAGCCCATAGTCCCCAAACCCAAACCCGCACTTATCCAAGAACAAAAAGGCACAATCCGATTCACAGTCGTAACCAACGACGGCACGCCCACATCCCTCATCCTCCTCACTGGCCTCAAAACCCTCTTCCAAAAACAACTCCCGAAAATGCCACGCGAATATATCGCTCGACTCGTGTACGACCGAAGTTCACGAGGCATGGCGATCGTCAAACGCGGGCTGCGCGTCGTGGGCGGAATCACGTTTAGACCGTTTCCCCAACGCGGTTTTGCGGAGATCGTGTTCTTTGCGATCAGTTCGGTGCATCAGGTTGCGGTATGTGGATTCGAACTAGTCTAGTTGCTAGTGTTATTGATGAAGTGAATTGGTAGGGCTTCGGAGCACATTTGATGAACAAGTTTAAGATGTATATTCGCGAGGAGATGCCTACGATAAACCACTTCTTAACCTACGCAGACAATTTCGCGATTGGGTATTTCAAGAAACAGGCAAGGTCCCCGTGCAATTTGGTAGTGAAACTTGTGACTCAATGCAATATTCCGTTCTAGGGGTTCACCAAGGAAATCACCTTGCCACGCTCAGTGTGGATGGGTTACATCAAGGACTACGAGGGCGGGACGATAATGCAGGTACGGCCGTTGCCAACGCACCGAATATTGAAGTTTCACGCGGTACTGATTGAACCCGGTCGATGCGCAGTGCTCGCTGATTCCGAAGATCGACTATTTGTGTGTGCAAGAATTGTTGGCAAAGCAGAAACAGGTGTGTATCTTCTAGTTTGTCTTTTTCACGCGAGTTAGGCTGAAGCGATAGTGATGTTAGGCCATTCTAGACAAGATCCGCGCCAAGTCACGGGCGCATGTTGTCCATAAGGGGCTCGAGCACTTCAAGTCGGGTGACGGCGGACCGATCGATTATAGAGCTGTGCCTGGACTGAGGGAGAGTGGGTGGACGCCCGAGATGGACGAAATGTGCGTACTTTTGTTTCTATTGCGTTCTTTTGGGGAGGGTCGCCGGTTTTGGTCCCCCTGTTCTCGCGCTCCTGGATGGTATGTCCAAAGAAGGCCCGGCGATACCGGAGCCGAGACGATTCATTTAACCTCGTTGGGCATCGAACATTCAGTCTGTTTAATTTGAATACCAAATCGCTAACCTCTCTTCTTTTTTTCTTCCTATGATATTCCGAACTATGCTTATATGCGCTACTCGGGCCGGTCTTATCATTTCCGTAACGCTCGATCTGCGTCAAAATGACGCAAACTGCGTGCTGTTCGGTTCAACATCCATCGGCGGGCACTTTTTGCGGGTACTTTGTGTCCGATTTGCTCATGTGACTTTTTGGGCGGCTTCTATTTGGTCGAGGCGTATAGCATAAGGATGCCGGCTCGGGGACCGCAACATTCGATGATGGAAGCCATACTAAAAGAGCTACGAAGCCAAGACGCGGCGTGGCCGTTTCAAAAACCGGTAAGCCTGGACGAAGTCAAGGACTATCTAGACGTAGTCAAGAAGCCTATGGGTACGTTATGATGTGTGGGTCAGACTTGATGCTGATCGGGGAAATTCAGACTTTGGACATATGGAATTCAAGCTCGAAAACAACGCGTATGCGACTGTGGAGGATCTAGTGGACGATGCCAAGTTGGTGTTTAACAATTGCAAGCTGTACAATCCCGATTATACGTCGTATCACAAGGTGGCGGTGAAGATGGAAAAGATTTTACAGGATATTTTGAAGAGCGTCGGGATGTGATATGTACATATGTGTTTTAGCGTTTTGATTTTGAACACCGGGATGTGGTTCTTCGTGTTGCAGGGTCGTTTGAACGAATGCCGATTCTCCGGTGGGGCTTGCAGAGGTGAAGAGTGTATACATGCGGGTATGATGCATGGGCAGAGCCTAGACAAAGGTCCGAGGAGTGTGATTAAGGGCAAGTGTCCCTAGTGTTTCTCATGCCTTTTTGGGTAGGGTCATACGGGAAATGAAGTGGCAACGATACACTAGGCAAGACAGAGAATGTGGTATGCGCAGGTATGTGCACGCACACAAGGTGCGCTGTGTTTGGGGCGCGGAGATATGTTGACGTGTGGCGCCAGCATCGAGGGAGTCTCGATGACTGGTGACTGGTCCGGGGGGTGGCAAGAGATGTCGAGCCGAATAGGTGGACAAGGGTCGAGAACAGGGTTCTTCAGGAGCTGTTGCAAGCACCCAGCGGATCACGTTCCCGCCTTGTTTCTTGCACGCCCCTTTAAGTTCGGGTCGCAACTTTGCTCGTGCTCCCGCCTGGCAACCGCTGCTTGGGTCCAAATTCGATTGTTAATACTAGATAACTAGGATGACCAGCAGCGCTCCCATCACTCCCCTGCAACAACAACACGCGAACATGTCTCAAGAGGAGATTGACGAAATGGCGTACTTGCCTGGTAGTGGCCCTACGCTCGAGTATCCGTATGGCCATCCATCGCAGCAGCCAGGCTTTGTCACGGCTTTTTGGAACCCGTATGAAGTCAAGCATCGTCGGAGGACTTCGCGCTCCCAGCTTGCCGTCCTGGAACGCGAGTTTGACAACGACCCCAAGCCCAACGCCGACAAACGCCGTGCTCTCGCCGCACAGCTCAACATGACTCCTCGCGCCATCCAGGTCCGTCTTTGGGGTCTTCATTTTGCTGCAGCCACTGACGTCTAACTCCCCCTTCCAGGTCTGGTTCCAGAATCGGTAATTATTCCTCTTTTTTTCTGCTGTTCGTCTCCCCGTTGCTGATGATATTTTTTTTTACAGTCGTGCCAAGATCAAGGCTGTCAAGAACAAGATCCCTGGCGGACGCGGGATGCCAAAGCTCAAGCCGGGCGATAGAGCCGCTGCACGGGCCACTCGGCCGATCGCCCATTCTGCCCCCGAGAGCGAGGACGACGACGACGACGAAAAGCCAGACTTGGGCAACGGAACCGGCCAATGGATCCAGCTTCAGGCTGCATCGCCTCTCACATCGCCCATCCACCCGAGCCCGTCGTTCTCGTCTGAGCCACCCATGGTCATGTCACCTGAATCAGAGGAGATGACCCCGCCGGCGTCGACAATGCCCAAGCCTCATTTCACGATCGCTGTCCCACCAGCAGACGCCACATCCGGCCCGAACTCGGCCCACTCGGGTCCGCCGAGTCCAGACTTTATGGCTCCACCTCATCTACCGCCG
>JAYRCO010001063.1:0-13538 GCA_037042815.1 Ceratobasidium papillatum | reverse complement strand
TTGACTGGACATAAACTTAAACTTACTGACCCCAAGAGCAGCATTAGGCTGCGAAGTTGTCGTGGATGTTGGAACAACAACGGTTGGCGATGCAGGCGACGGCGATGCAGCAACAGGAGTAATCGGTTGAGCTTGAACGCTGCGATGAACAGATACATTAATCTTAATTGCAGCCTGCCACTAATTGCACACACCCAAGAGCTAGGAGTGCGTACGCTCCGCCCACATGTCCGCGTCCACCGTACCCTTGTATCGCGGCGCCACTCCCAACATCATAGATATCCGCGGGCGCCCAAATCTTCAAGCCGGCCTGGGAAGTGGCAGCGAAGTTCTTGATTGAAGTTAGTGTATTCGCTCCCGCAAAGCCGGATTGTCCTGCGGCAAGTGCAGCAAAAGTAAAATACTCCCAAGTGGTACTAGTGACAGTATCTGCACCCGTCAATGGAACACCAAACTGCTCTGTTAAAATACTCAGAATTGATACCTCTGCAAAAGAATGGAAATTCTCTCACTAGTGCCAGAAGAGTACTGGGTCCTCTGTTGCGCGTAGACGGTATCGGGTACAAAATCCAACCCCAGAAGCTTGTCTGCATACAAGGCATGCAACAGGAATGGTCGGGGGTTTCCGGCATAGGTGAATTTGGTGCCCGAGCTACTCAGCTGAATCCACTGCTGTAAACCATTGTTCGCTGCGTCCTAAGATAAAACATAAGAATTCGAACCACAAATGACAATTATTCGGCTCACGCTGTACGTCGAAGATTCGTTTGACATCCCTACTGCTTTCTGGATTTCAACCATACTCTGAAATGTTCCAGTCAATGCTACAGGCTCGAAGTCCGGAACATGGACGTACTCGTAACGCAATTAGCCCTTTGAGCGCAAGATTTGTTTGGTTGACTGCTGCGGTTGACTCGTACCAATCAGCAGTCAACCTAGTTGCTCCATGTCAATAAAAATCATTTAGGGGACATGTATCATCGGCGTACTGATTCGAGGGTATCAACGCGTTTTGTGCCAAGTAGTCCGCCCACTTTTTGAGACTGTAGTACTAAATAATAAAAGGTTAGATCAAAAGACCGACAACAACGGCGATATTGATGTACATGTTTGGCGGCTAACCCAGCGTTTCCTGTATATCTCATGAATGCAGCCGTCATAATGATCATGCTCGCCGACGCTGTTCAGTTCCCTCGTTAAACGCAAATCTCGCCTCAAATAGGAGGTACAAAACTTACAGTCGACTGGTGTCCGACTTTGTCCGTCGTGGGATACAACCTGCGGGTATCGCAATCCCAAATCGTGCGCTGCGAAAGGTTGATTGAAAAACGGAGCATACTCAAGGAGAGATGCAAGCGCGTAACTCCCAAGGCTAGGATTGGTGTAGATGAGCATGGGCATGATAGCGTATAAAGAATCCACTGTAGAAAAGACGCCGCTCACTAGCATTTTGTTCAATACTGAGAGGGTACAAGGATAAGAGTGGAGAAACGTACTGCTAGAGCCATCATCAAGAGCCATATCTTTGGTGAATATCTTCACATCTTGCAAATCCGCCGCGCTGCCTGTTCCTGAGATTGTGATTTCCATGCTCGCAAATGCTTGACGGGTACTGAGTGCGAGAACTGAAGCATAATCTGGCGAGACCTTGGCACCATCGGTTTGAACTTTGTTGTCAAATTCTGTAGCACTCGCACGAGCGTTTTCGTAGTCGTTGATCACAAATCGAACCTTTTATTTAACCTCTAATAAATCAGATTGCTTCCATCTTTAGTTGAAAGCTTACCGCATCCTCTTCGGTAGCAAACTTGGACAAGAAATACAAGCTTCTGTCTTGTTGTCCATTCGCGGTGATATATCTTACAGCAGGATTGCGTGTGTGCCCGAGAACGAATGTTGTAACAGTTGCTTGATTTGAGACATCTCCCAGGTTCTGACTAATTGCAAGGACGGGCCAGTTAGTCGAGACGGCGCGAAACTGGTTATCTTGACTGTTGTCGAGCATTCCCATAGAGAGGAAGAGCTGACGGAGGACAATGTCTTGACCGGTTTGATAAGTCGTTCCAGAAGTCTATGCAATGCATGTTATAGTCATCTACCAAGAAGAGAGTGCTGTACATACTTGGTTGCTAGCAAAATAGAGGGTTCCCCATTGAGCACGTTGGCTAGACTCAACATATGGGGAGGGAGTTTGTAGAAAAATCTTATTGATAACTATACTATCGTCCGTCACAGTCGACCATTGGGCGGGTTGGCCGTTGTCACCAGTTATCCATTCTATACGCCATGTGAATCAGTGCTGCCCAAAATGCTGAAGCAGAAATAATGATTTACCTCCGCTGACATCCATATATACCTGTAGTGACCAAAAATTAAACAAGGCTGGCGGCAGAAGCCAAAAAAGGACAAGACTTACGGCAACAGTATGGGAGCGCCCGTCGTTGGCTACCGCTGAAACTGAGACATACGAAAATGGAAGAGATAAACGGACAAGGTCGGTATACTAAACTCTGTACATGAGTTCGTTGCCCAGCTTTATGGGGAAGTACTTACATCGAGCGGGCTTAAGAAGGTAATAGTCAGATCTACGGGACCTGCACGAGAGGTGATGATTGTTCGTGTGGCCGTGAACTTGTGGCTCGTTTAGAGTCTGGGTCAGAACGAAAATCCATGATCATACCTGGGTCTGGGTTTGATTGGTAACGTTGTTTGCAACTGTACCAGGTGCACCCATAACCTGGTATGTCAGATTGTCGACTTTTGCGTAGCAAGTCCACCCAAGAACCTGCATCAAATACATGTTAAATTATCTCCAACACAACGCCAAGTGCAAGGCTTACACTACCGCTAGACGCAAAGTGAGACCATTGCCTGGCTAGCTCCGTGTTGGCTCCCGTTGACCAAGAGGATGTGTAAGGAGATTTTACCACCAATGGGAATTGCGGAGGGTTGAACGGGGCAGTCTGCCAGGTCACATTTTGAGCAAGCGCAGTTTGCAGAAAAACAAACAAAAAGCTAAGGATTGAGCCAGAGCTCAACATGACTAAAGACGAAGGGAAAGGACTGACAGTCCAAGGCGGCTGGAGATATATAGACCAGAAAAACACGAGGACGCAGAGTCCGAGAAGCCCAGGCTTTATATATCACGGTGACAACACGATGGGCGGTCATTGGGAAACCATCAGCACAAATAGGAACATCCCCGAGATCTACTTCCAATTCCTTGCTTCCTTAGCGCCTGCGATGGCATTTCTAGTGACACGTGATATATATAAAAAACACCCATAATTAGGTGTATTAAATGACTAAATAGATGTCACTGAGAGATGTGACTGTACGACACCCGGGCTTAGCGGTAAAACAGCACATAGCGATTTATCTATAGTCACAGTGTGATTATATGCGCACAAATAACAATTTTTCGCATGCCAGAAAGATCAGCATGATGATAGTTGGAATATTTTTATCCAAGCTGCAGCATTACACACATCCAAACTGATATTCTGCGGCAGTTTCAAGATGTTTGCAAGCGCCGGTTTTTTTCATCTGCTTCCCCCCACCGGAATATGGCGGGCTTCTGTTTGTTTGCTGGTGTAAGCACATATGCAGAAAATGTGTTTCTCAGAGAGGTTCGGCGTGTGCAAGCTACAAATGACATGAGACAACAACGTACGCACAAATCTCATGCCCTATTAAGTTTGATAACATCTGATGCCCCACACCCAATCCTTAAAGCTTCACTTTGTAGAAGCCTATTCCACTCTTCAACCGACTTTACGGTCTTCTGGTCGGAAGACTCAAGTCGAGGAAAGTCTCCATATCTATCGCCGTTGTCTGTGGGTATTGCCCAGCATTCTAGCATATTCTCCGGTCGTTTCGATCGGACCCAGTTAATGCTATGCAGGTTAGTTTCCTTTCTTTGAGTGAGACTTGTACACTGAGCACTCACAAATCCTCGTCCAGCGCCTTCAGGTCATTCCGAGGAAATATGTAGAATTGTGTGACAAGTGGCTTATATCCCGGTGCTGTGATAGCCGCATGGATATGGGCTGTTCGCATTAGAGAGGGACTGAAACCATATTTGCCAGGCGAAACAGTGAATATCTCGAATTCACCCGTCGCCGGATTGGTAGTAACTTTCCCACGGTTGCGATAGGTTGTGTGTGCGTACGCGCCAGAGGTATTGGCCTAAAGCAGACATGATCGGACATTAGTTCATGGCCGAGTTCGCGCACCTGCCATATGTCTAGGACAGCCTTTACCGGCTCAGCTTCCGGTCCTAGAATCTTTCCCAAAAACAGAAACAAGGGACTCTCTAATGTAATTATATACAAAACTTCAGTTACTCTGAGTTCACCCCTAAATCAATTGCTACTTACGTCGCAAGTCTTGCGTGGCTCCTAGTATCGCTTTCCCTGGTGCAAAATTGATGTCAGGCGCGCCTAAGATGTAGTATGGCCCAGATATATCTGCTCTAGGGTGAGCCCTGCCGTGTGTGGAATTCCAGATGAGTGGGTTTTCATATGTTAACAACATCCAGATGAGTTTAAGGACTGATGCAATCCGAGAGTACATAGGTATTGGAGGTAAGGTGTTTTGTAGCTTCAATTCCATGCTACCTAGTGTCATTTTAAGATCTTAGAGCTGCCGTATCTGGGAAGGGGTGTATGGTTGACGAGAGAAAGGTGATATGGCCCAGCCGAAGTTTATATCAGGAGGCCATAAACAGCACTGTCTCACAGCATCTTTGGCCGCAATCACCTTGCTCCAGTACTGTAAGGCTTCCTTAGTGTGTAGTGCCCGAATTTAATTGGGGAGCTACTTACGTTATGCTCTTAAGGGCGGTATAAAGACAAGTAAGCCATGTTGCGTCGTTCCGTATTTAGGGGAAGCATATGGTGCCCGGGCTTCTGTTTGATCGGGCTTCTGTTTGATCGGGCTTGAGGTGCTCTCGGTCCGTACAAATTTTATTATACGTATTGGATTAGAATAAATTAACGGGTTTCAACTTGTCGGAATACAAGCATATACATCTCAAGCTTTTTTGAGGTTGATAACGTTCGTCGCCCCACAGCTGATTCTCAGCCCCTGGTCGTGCAAATAACTATTCCACTCTGCAATGAGACTTGTGGTTTCGACATTAGATTCATCCGGTTGAGGCAGGTCCCAAAACCTATCCCCTTGATCTGTTGTTATTGCCCAACACTCCATTAGATTTTCGATCCGTTGGGATCTTTGCCAGTTAGTACTGAGCGTCATGTTAGCTAAGAAGCTGTGCTTTGGATCACCAGCTATACACTCACAAATCCTTACGAAGCGGGGTTGGATCGTTCTTCGGAGCCAAATAAAACTGTGTGATAAAAGACTTATAGCCAGGCGCCGAAATTATTCCATGGATGTGTGCTGCTCGCATGATGGAGGGCGAAAGACCATACTCGGCAGGCGGGACTGTCAAAACCTCAAAGCTGCCCGTTGCAGGGTCGGTCGTAATCTTGCCTCGGTTGCGGTATGAAGTGAGCGCGTAGGTACCTGAAGTGTTGGCCTACACAAGTTCAATCCGCCTTAGTTAATCATAGGTCGGTAAAAGTAACAGAGGCACAGACGTGCCTGCCATAAATCTAGAGTCGCTTCTACTGGCTCCCCGTTAGGCCCTAAGATCTTGCCAGTGAACAAAAAAATGGGACTATCTGGGTTCCATAGCGCATATAGTCCAAATAAGCTTCACGGCGTGATTTTATAGTAGCAGCCACATACTTTTCAAGTCTTCTGTAGCACCAAGCACCGCTTTTCCCGGAGCGAAATTGACATTAGGAGCGCCGATGACGTAGAAAGGACCGGCTACGTCTGCGCGAGGGTGAGCACGACCTTGTACAAAGCTCCACGTAAGAGGATTTTCAGTTATAAACGTCATCCACAGCATTTTAAGACCCGAAAGAATAAAGGCATGGATTGGGACGGAGGAAGGCGGAGGCAGCAAAGAAAAGCTTTTGGTATATGATACCATCTTAGCAGGCTACAATGGCGAACGGGAAGAGGGGTGTTTGATTTTGAGAAGGGTACCAGCTGTTACTGGGGAGAGTGATGGTCGTTATATATCCGCTGATCTGTTCGGGTGAACCGGGGCAAACGCCTTGAATCTCGGGCATAACATGGTCGATGCACTGCCTTTGCTAAATAAACCTGGGTTCTCAGGCGCTGTTAGGGGTGTCCAAATACCAATACGTATCAGATATCGTCACCTGATACGAATACAATACTGATTCATTACGTATTGGATCTCGAGCTCCACACTCTGATATGACCTAATGCAATACGGTTTAAGCCTAATACGATACACCATAATATGATACCTGATACGTCATTCAGGTCCTGGCCTCTTTTATCTCTGGATGTCAAATCGGCTTCACTGCTAGGGCTCTTACACTGGGCTCATTGCATCTCGAGGCACTCGAACATCTATGGCCGGCAGGGGATCCCAGGTTGCTGAGCTGAAAACTGGTTTTGATGATACAATATGATATGCTGTAATACAATACTGAATCGATACATTGTGATAAGATTATCGAGATCCGGAATATGAAATGAGATAAGCGAAATCGAATTTGATATTATCGTATTGATATTTGGACACCCCTAGGCGCTGTGACTCGTGTTCAGCGCTATCGCCTCCGACCATATGGCACGCTATCTGTAGCTCATCAGGTTGGCTGCCTACGAGCCGGTTCCACTCCCTGAGGGCTACTGCTGTTTCTGTGTCTCAACCGTCCAGCACTGAGAGATCATGACGTCATCCGGACTTTAGCATGGCTAAACTTAGCTTAGGAGCTTACAGGAAAACACCGAGTATCAGCTATGCAAACCTGATGTGTTTCTTCCATCTCACTTACAAGTCAATGGCCAATGCTTTGGCATTGTTATCTGGGCACACATAAGGCTGGTTGATTAAGGTTTTGTATTCTGCAACGTATGGGTATGTCTAGCCCGGAGCATAGAAGATAATAGCCCATCTGCGCCCTGGGGGGATTGTAAGGATCTCGAATGCGCCAGTAGCTCGCTCAGTTCTCATTTCACCCGAATTCTAACACGTTTAATAGACAGAAACACCACTTGGGACCGCCTGTGTGCGATAAACAGGAGTGGAATGCATATTCTCTAGCTGCGCCGATTTCAGAGCTGATAGCCCTTGTACGACTATAAGATCCTTGATACCGGTCACGATACCTAGCCTTGGCACGTCTTATAGTACTTCTAATGCTCCTGTTGTGATATACGGTACTAATGTTGATTTAAATCTCCAAAGTTTGCCTAAGAGCGGTGCAGAGACGTAGTAGGAAGCTACCGTTTATGATCGGTCGTCTTATAAAAGCAGCAGGTCAATTATATGAGGGCCCACGGCAGCGTTTTATTGGTGAAAATTCAGTTAGTTTAACACCAAGTAAAAATCTTTGAGTTTGAGGCGGCGAGCTCGGCGCCACATATTGGAAGGTCGTTTGCTTACTTGTTTCGTATCATGTGACTGGTTGCGGCTCCTGTCAAACTGCATCTGCGATATCAACTCATTTCTCGGCAGCATAGCCCTCATGACTATGCGATCTGGCGCCAAGTATTTTTCTGGTCCCTCATCAGCCATGGCTCGGGTATACTCTACAACTTGGTTAGGCTTGAGCTGTTATATCGCGTAGCCTCTAAGTATCTATTTGTGCTCGCAAGCTATAAACAACGCTATAACTCAAATCAGGATTATATACTAGGATGCAGCCTTCCAGATCGAATGTTTCGCGAATTCTAAACACCAGCCAAGACCTTTGTACCGCTTGCGCAGCAATTGAACAAAATTGGACTAATGGTCCGTACGCCTCATTAATCGACGTCTCTTCTTTACCCTGGCGCACGCAAGTCATGATGGGCGAGCCTTGCTCCGGAAACACTGGTGTTACTGAGTCATGACCGCACCACCATGTCCGGCGCGGGCTGGGTTCGGCAAACGGACCTTCATCCTCTTGTATAAAACCATCCTGACCAGAATTATTCACGTTCGAGAATCATTGCTCCAGTATACCTGAGCCACTGGTACTGTCTCTTTCCAGTGACTCCTCTCCCTTTCACCAGGGCACTTCGTCGAAAACGCTTCGGCAACAAGCATGAAACCCAGGGACTTCGAGATTCGTCTTGCAGGCAGGCAGGCAGACAACCCTGTGGATGGATTGCTGGGCATTGACCAGTGCACTTGGCCAGTGCGCGCCGAGATTGTTCCTCTCAAAGGCGCGCTAGAGCTCAAGAAGGTGGAGATCGGTTAGTATTTACCTTATATTATGTGTTTATACTGATCCATGACGCGACTTTCTTAGAGGTCGTTGTATACGAATACGGCGAGATTCGAATCAAGTCCTCTGCCCAAACCTCTCGAGACATCAGTAAGCTCATGAACTGCTCCTGAGCTCGCGCGCCTAACCGCTGGCCTAGATGTTGAGAAGATCTTATACCATGGACGAGTTGTAGCGTTCGATGCCAGCAAGGAGAACAAATCAGGCTCTCCGTATACCAAGATTACTCAACCACTATGCGTGGCACACTGCTTTGATATCCCGACAACTCTGCCTGGCGCAATAAAATGTCACAAGGATCCAGCAAGCGTAGTGTGGAAGCTCAACATTAGTGTGAGCAGAAAGAAACCCGGTCCCTTTTCCCGTGAGTCGTATTAAATATCATCATCCCTAGGTATTCACTGCGTATCTAGATGATCCCCACATCGAGAGTTACGAGTATTCCGGCGCGAGATCATTCTTGCCGCACACTCTAACAGTACAGCGGTATGGGTTACAGGGCCGAGACGATCGAAGAGGCGTAGCCTGGGCAATAGTATGTTGCGCTCATTGTCTCCGAGTGACTACCTATGAACATCATTCTTCTCCTTTGGCAAAAGGAATTTCCTCGCTCCTTTTTCGCCGCTGGCGAGAGCCTATCTGGCAAGATAACCTTCCAACGATTTAGTGTTAAGAGTAAATTCAGCTTAAGATCCCTCTATTTTGAGCTTACAGGTAGGTCATTTTATGTATGCATGCTATCTAACTGACAATGGTCAAAATAGAACATATCATAACCCGAGCATCGGCCATTCCGGCCTACGGTGACGTCCAAGAATACCGCGGCTCCCGAAACTTGATCAAGAGCAAGATATCGGTCGATCAACCCTTTGGCAGCGATAACACTTTATCAATCGACCTACCCTTGTGCATGCCTCAAGAATGTACACCTGCGTATTCCGGACCACATATTTTCGCAAGTAAACTTACTCGCGCTCGACGGTCGCTCTGCTGACCCTATTGTGCCCCAGGTTCTCCATCGGGTGGTGATAAAGACCAAATCGAAACACGGAGTCGATTTTGAGAACCTTACGCAATTCCCACTTCGAATCGTCGCGATTCCGTTCGAAGAGCGGGTCCGTCTCACTGCTGGAAAGAAGTTGAGCACACAGCCCGTTGCGCAAACAGGTGATACCTTTGATCGTAAGTTTAGCTCCGTAGATCGGGTAGAATCAGTCTGACACTCGCTTTTCAGCTGCGCCAGCCTATGTTGAGAAATTCATGGGCTTATATGATCCGCCACCACCTTTTCCCGTGCGGTAGCAGTGCCGATGGTTGTCAGTTTCGTAATTTATTAGTGTTTCCTCGGACGAGTACGCACATACATTGTAACATACCCTCATGTCATATCTCCCATGATTATCACTGAATTCTTGTATACAAACCATACAAACATGAATCATGCATTCTCTAACTTCCTCAGATTCTCTTGTGCTTGGCGGTGATGGCTTCTGGCTACCGTCGACAACGCTAAGCTCAACTCCCTGCGTATTCCATATTAGGGACAATCCAGAGCGCACATTTATAGATTTCTTCTATGCGACAAGCAGGCGGATAGCAAGAGAACGACAACGCCAAGGCTACAGAGTGTATAATGATATGCAAGAGAAGCAGGAAGATGCATTGATCTATTCGTATCTTCTGCAGTAAGAGACTATATGCGCTAGTTGAAGTAAATACGAGGAAGGGGAAAGGGTTGGGGAGGTAGTGGTAGCGGGGATGAGACAGGGAAAAATAAAAGAGACAAGAAACAACATGCACAGAGAAGAGTCCGATGAGCCAATGCATAACTGGTCCGTGTGGCGAGCTCAAGATGGAAAAGGAAAAACAAAACCCGACAAACACTTCTTCTACTCCTTAGATACGGTTGTGCTCGATGACCCAAGCGCGTTCGCTTCCGCTGGTGGCATTAACATTTTCCTGCTTCTCGATATCCTCGTACTGGCCGCGGTTCGGAATAGTGTATGGGAGGTTATGAACCGAGTTGTTTTCGCTGATTAAACCGGGAGCAATTTGAGCGGCGGCGTTGCGAGCAGCGTCTTCTCCACCCATGGTATCTTTCCAGACATCTGCGTCCTTGGCCATGAAAATCTTGCCTCGAGCAAAGGCGAGAATAGTCAGACAGAACAGGATCAACCAGACCATGCAAACCAAGAAGGTCATGATCGCATGCCAGACGGAGAACCCCTTGATGCCGAAAATGTCGCCCAAAGCACGAAGGGTGTTGATCCAGCCGACGTTAGGGAAAGTTAGCGCCCAGCCTATACGCATACATGGTCATTTAACATCATCATTTAGTTTACTGAGGGCACTCACATCCAAGAATCTCGCTGAGGTGCTTGTGAAGCTTGAACCAGTATGGGAGGATGCCAAAGAAGAAGAAAAAGACCTGATAGCGAGAGATAAATTTAAGGGAAACTTGAGTATTAATTGGGCTTACAGCGAGACCGAAGAGGAGCAGAGCACCCATGACACTTGTGGCGAAGAATATTTCACCAGCTGCAGGAGAAACGAGGTTGTAGGCCGGCAGAATAATGCGCGCCTGCTTGCCGAGATTGATGAGGGCAAGTGCAGTGAATCCTGGGGGGCCGCACGCGACGAAAGCACCATTAGCCTGATGTCCGTCCATGAACCCAGTGGTCATGATACGTAGGATATAGATCGCCAGGTAAAAGAAGGTCATGAAAAAGCCAAGACCTGCAAATAACTTGAGTTCGCTACCTCGGGCTAAGAACACAAATACTCACCTTGGAATACGTAGCCTACAAGCAAGACACCAATGCAGCGTGGGTCTGAAACTGGAATGACCTTAAGAACGTTGAAAGCGACGACGCCAACAAGCATCATAGGGAAGATGAGGAAAGCCCATGCCGGTGTAAAAGTTTTGATGTCGTGGGGTTTGTTGAACCAGATCATGAGCATGGGGAAGCACACACCGACGGCGAGGATAACATAGACCCAGAAGAGCTCGTAAACGAATCCAGGGTGGATAATGCCAGCCGGGACAGCATACTGGATCGTGCCGATGATGATTGTAGCGAATGAAAGGACAAACAGTGGAACAAAGACGCCTTTTACGGGATCAAACAACAGACGAAGCGACTGTTCTCGGTACACTGGATGGAATGGTTAATAGTGCCGTTAGGTTGATGCTACTAGTCACTTACGAATGCTTTGGAGAGCCAGTGTCGAGATGTTTAGGACAAACAGGAAGATGTTCATGAAGAAAAAGACAACCTCGATTGAGGTCACCCAATCGGGATGGGGGTCAAGAGCAGATAGGAGCACATAGACCGCGCCAGTGCCCATACCAATCGGAAACTAAGAGAGCGCGCGAATATTAGCTACGATCAGACTCATTTTGTTGTCGAGCTCACCGCTTGCCATGACCATCCATGAACACGTTTCGCAAGTGCTCCAAACTTGGGGCCGTAGTACGGCGATTGAGGCTCCGAATGTCCGTGTGTCATCGTGTGTAATTAAGATGTGTGTGCGGTATGTGGTGGTGGATGCGTGTAGCGTATGTCGGGCACGCGCAGCGTGAGTCGAGTTGGGGTAGTCGGAGACGGGACTGGGGGATTATCGAGGTCAAGGACAAGTCAAATAGGGGTTGAGATCTTAGCCTCTCGTGAAACCCAAGAAAAAAAGACCAGAAATCGAAGTAAAAGAAGCCACCGGGACGTCAAAAGAGAGACACCAGGTCAAATAGAAAGATATAATAAGACCAGCTTCGAAAGGCTCAGCCCTAAACGCCAAAGTACCCTAGTCAGTGAAGAAAGAGGGGATTGGAGACCATAAGGCGTGGAAAGGCTCGTCTACTTATCGCCGCGCGCGGGTCCATTGCGGGGCTGTGTATACTACATCCTCCCTCGTTGTCATTGTGTGGAGGTTTCCGCGTCTCGTTTGTCTCCGTCGTCCAAGCCAAGAGTCGAGTGGCTGCTACACCCTGATTAGGTAACCGGTAGCGGACAAGGAAGCACCATTTGTCCGCTTTAGATCCTCTTGGCGCTCGATAAAGCAAAAAATCACGGTGGTTCTTGAGGCTTGGCCGCGGGGAACAAATTCATCGACACCACCAGAAGGCAAGGCTTTTTCAAATAGCCGACTGATCTGAAAGGACAATCGGCCTCGAGGCCGGACATAATGCTGCGGACGAGTGGTATTCGCCTTTGTGTAGATATCAAAGGTCAAATCAACCTCCAAATGATGCAGTGGCAAAACTCGCATGGTGGCGGCATCGGGTAAATTCACGCTTTTGGTGATACACTCGATCTACGAGATAAATGCATGAAAATGAATGCGGTATATAGTGCACGGGCAAATCATTTATGCCCTTTTTGCATCTGAAAGTCGAGTGCGCGTTAGTGTGTCCTACGGTTCATGAGACGAAGACAGACGTGGTTGCACGACCAGACAAGTTGCCTGGGCTAAGAAACGAGAAAAATACTTCTAGCTAACTATGCTACGTGGTAGATACGCGTGTGGCAACCAGAATCACCCCTCTGTGCCAAGCCGTTCGGGTAGGAACGATGTCTATACCGCATGTATGCATAAGCACCTCATCGATTCTAGACCCGGAAAAACATTAGTTGATAACCTCTGATCTTAGGCCACTTGCATACCGACAATCTAGGGAACTATTCCAAGCATACGATTTTGGCTATAACTCCACAGCGCCAAGGTGCTTGGGTAGGACAACGCTCCGAGTGCCCCTGGTTGAACTGCACCTGTCTCCTTGCAATAATGTTAAGGCAATAATTCTACGTGCAAGAAGCAATTACATCAATGTAGATCAGCCATGTGTCTCTCAAACTAATCGTAACGCCCGCGCACGCAACGCTCGACGGAATGCGACGCGAGGAGTGTCTGAAACAACCAAAGGGTTCAAGACCCTGAACTGCTCAGAACATCAAAATCTTACAAGCGCCCTAGATGACGATAAGACACATGCACACACATCCTGAGTCGCACTCTCATGAGCTCAGAGCATGAGCCTGCTGTAACTGTTCTTGTCCAAACAAACAAAACGGATTCTCCAACCTCTGTGCACGATGTCTCGGGGGCCCCGAATGGGATATCGCCGATTGGAACAAGTAGGAGGGAACTAAATGGGGTGGTTGAGAATGGTGTGGCAGGGAGCGGAGCTGATGTGAATGGTGTGGTGGTGGTTAGTGT
>JAYRCO010001062.1:0-13561 GCA_037042815.1 Ceratobasidium papillatum | reverse complement strand
GCAGGCAGAACCCGGCGCTTAATTCTATGTAGACCCTTTACCGTGTACCCTTTACTGGCTGTTACATCAGCTTCCCATGGTTGTTCTTGCATTGTACATAAAATGGTATCGACATAAAGCTCCGGATTATCCTTTGCGGGAGTGGCATAGCAAACTTGTGATCTGAGTCCTCTGGTGTGGTTGCATCAAGCTCATTAATCTCAATAGTGGACCTAAATAATGGATTTCCGTTGTTTTCAAGATTGCCAGCAGAGAAACAAGGACCAGAAAAGTTGCTAGCATCAAGCCCGTTGATATCTGGCTGCCCAAGGCTACCCAGAATTGAGAAATTAGGATCAGAAAATAGAGGATTTCTGGTTGGTTCAGGTGGAACGAGAGGACAGGTTAAGTCAACCAGATTGCCTTGTCAGATTTTTTCTGAGGCATCAGCTAGTAAAGCTGCATTGTAGGGACGTTTAGAGCTTGAATGGCTGGCAGAAGCTAAATGACAAGTGAGATTTCAACACTTTGTTGTGATGCTACAAGCTTGACAGCAAACCTCATCTCCAACCTGTTCAACAACTGATTAAAATTTTGAGTAAGTATCAGCCCTAGCTATATAAGCTAATATGTGAAACTCACAGTCAGGTAGTTCTCCCTTGCAAGCCATGAGCGTAAAGAATGCGACAGAGCGCCAGGTTCAAGCCTTTCAGATGGTCATGTGTGTGCAGTTTGCATGGAATCAACTCAAGCAGATGAAACAAACAATTATATTTTAAGATTGATAAATCCATGAAGTCTAGCAGGTCTTGCCGCCTGCTCCACTTTTTTCACGCTAATAAAGCAGCTTGGGAAGTGAAGTAAAAGCATGATTCAAGGATTATATACCAAACTAAGCCAAACCAAACCAAGCAACAAGTGTCTCACTTTGGATCCAATTGTCTTCTCATCTCCCACTGCAGCTTCTCCCCCTTTTGACAATAGAGAGAGCAGCAAAAAATTGACGCCCTTCAAACTGACCCCTTAATCATGAGCAATATTGTTCTCTCTCTCAATCCCTTATTGGAAGAAGCAGTGGCAGCTCCCCCTGTTGGCGACGTTAACATGTTTAACAAGTAAGACAATCACCAGACCAACAAGCCGCTTGGGTATGTGTTTTCATGGCTATTTATTGATTTTGTAGCGCTGCTTAACTATCTAAACCAAAATCCAGCCTCAATTTTAATTTTACTCCCAACACCAACAATTTGGACAATTTTGCAATGCTTGGGCCCCCAATCCATGCCCAAATGCAAGACTCCTTACTCCAGTTTGCCTCTGGACTTGCATCAGCCAAAAAGCTTAGTACCGCCTCTGCTCAAGAGTTGCATTGATTTGCCACGGTAATAAGCTTTAGCTTTGATTCATCCCTGGCTAATCGAGATTCTTTGATGACAGTCTTCAGCACCGGAGCGCCAGATGATGTGGTTTGCGCTTGAGTTGGAAACATGTGATCTGGTCCTTAACCTTGCTGCTGCGGTGGTGGCTACTGGTGTGCATTCAGACCTCTTGGTATAAACAATTTTTGCTTTATTTTGTTTAATCCTCAACATCTTAATGGTTTCCTCTGCCGTAGAAAAACATTAAAAGATATGCAGCAGTTGCATTCTTCTCCTTGGATGTTGCCTACTACACATTGCCCGCAGCAGCTAAATGGGCCAAGAACTTACAGAACGCGGTTTATGTATGTGACATTTCTCCTCATTTTGGACAGAAATTGATAATATGCACCAAGGACATTCTCATTAAAAGCCAGGTCACCCACCTGCCGGCCGATGGTGATGAGGCATCAAAGGACGAGATTCTTACGGTGATTGGTGACGAGTTTACCAGACACCGCTCAAGTGTTAAAAAGGGGCAAGTTGTGATTCTTCTTTTCTTGTCAATTATTAACTCTGTGGCTGCAGCTGGAAAACCAGAAGAAAGGCAAACCTAAGACCAACATTGCACCGTTTGCCGCCTCACTAATGCGTAACACAAGCATCAAAGTCACCCAAGAGGACTATGGACGATTTGCGTAGCATCAGCAAACCCACAATCTGCTTTGTGATATTATCAGAGCTTTAAAGCACTTATCAAGGCAAGTCCCCCAGACACTTGTCTTGAAAAGACACTTTAAAGTGCTTCAAAAGCACAAATAGCTCATAAAGCAAATGCTGGCTTTGCTGATGGCCCCTTCTTGTGAGTGGCCACTTCAATGCCAATTGCTACTCCAGCTTCATTTATATTACAGAGCCGTGAACATTCTACTTGGTTAGGCTGTGAATCCATCCCAGGTACCTATGACAAAGCAAAGAGCCTAGAGTTCTAGGAGTGGATTGATATTGCTCTTGAAGGGGTTCAGACCAGAACTTCTACTGCCACGAGCAATAAGGATACAGCCCAAAGCACGTAAGTAGATGGTCCATACAAATTTTGACTTCAAAATCTGACTAGCTTGAAAAGCTATTTTGCAGACATCATAAAGAAGGATGCAGAGCTCTTTGGAAAGGCAGTTGGAAAGGCAAAGGTGGCCAACAGTCGTGACACTTGGCAGGCAAACATAGAGTCTGCAGTGGGTTGGCTAATTGCTTAGTTATTAATTCACGTAGATATGTGATTTATGCGACTATTATTTTTGTCTACAAAATGTTCCTGAATATGAATGGTATGATGAATTGAGCAATATTCTACATACATATTTAGCAAACACAGTCCAAACAGATGGCAGACTGAAAGGTTGAGCGGAGGCTTCAATGATATCTGATAAACATCTCCAAATCCCATCTCGGATGATTGGTAAGGTTGCACGTGGGACCTGGTCGCTGGAAATCCCTTGGAGGTTTGACCCTCTGGCTAGCCCATTTTGATTGGCTTCCACAGGTCTCAGCAATATTTCCAAAGGCTCCAAGAGCGGCCGTAGCTAGGTCCTCCTTGGGATCTGACAAAAACCTCCCCAGGCCCTCCAGATGTGCCAGCTGTGTAGAGAGGTCATGCTAGTGTGAGTATGACATAATTGCTTAGTAAGCAACACAAGGGTAGTTCTATTCTATAGAGAGGTTATGCTAGTGTGAGTATGACATAATTGCTGGCCCAACCTTAAGATTTGGGGCCAGCTTAGTCATCCATCAAAAAGGCCATATTCACCGTCAGATGGGCGTAGGGTTCAGCCACAAATGTTCCTTGTGGCTATGAGTAGTATAGTATATACTTCAAGGGGAAGTGCTGTGAGAGGGGGAGATAAGAAATAGGGGTTGAGGGGCGGATAATCAGATTTATCAATCTGATCTGGGAAAAATACTAGAATGATTAGATTAATTCCCTTGATCTAATTGTCACTTCATCTCATCTCTCACACTTGTAGTTTAAGTTATTGCACCTTGTATGCGTGAGTTGTCATTGGTAACAAGAAGTAGAGAGTCTTCAATAAGACTTTGAAAAAGTTACTGATATGTAACATTTGCTCTGACTTGACACTGGTGAGTGTTGATAACTGAAAAGCAGAAGTCAGAAGTGTTATGAAAGTAATATTTGAACCATACAGATGGGGGAACTCTGCTACAAAACAAAGGTAAAATGATCCTACTTAATCCTTGGTTGAATCAAGCAGCAGGTCACTCATCTTCGGGCTGCCTTGCATGCTGAGCCCCTAGCATACCAGGAGCAACAATTAGCTGGTTAATTAGTCACTGAGTGGTGCCAGTTGAGAATGCGTGCATTGAGTTGACAGGACAAGATGTATTTCCATAAAAGCCGGGCACCTTGTCAAAGATAGTCCAGCAAGCGCTGTTTTGCACATAGAGTTGTTTACGTTGGTTTGGTTTCTCCAGCCAGTTGAATTTCCCCTGCAAATAGCGCACTGGATAACAAAGTTTGTACTCTAAAATAAGTGAGTATAGTCCTAAGGTTACATTCACGCATTACTCACAATCAACTTCAAAACCTTGTGGGATGGAAATTCAGGAGAGACGCATCCGGCAGTATAAGCAGAAATCCTTTTCGCTCGAGTGCAATGTGTGGCCACAGTTTTTGGTCCGTGCTACGTAATCCAAATTCATAGAATGTAAGTGCCCATAGACAAGTTCACGCTCCACACGCCCGAGTTTGAGTTGATACACACTCACATGAATCCCTGAAATTGCTTAGTTATGGGGTGTATGCCTGTTGAACTCACTCACCTTTTGCTAGTTCAATTAGGTCTTCACCAACGGCTGGAGCATTTGATCATATTGATATGTGTTGGGCTTGTTGGGCCCGGGCGTAATCATGACTGGTAGGATATTTTTGATTCAATTTCGGAGGTAGTATGGTAGATTGTTGATCACAATATAAACGCCGTTGACCGTATATGAGCCGTTCTTAAATGCGCAAAATCTGGACCCGAGTTAGAAACAGTTCATCAAGTGGATATTCAAGTGGATATAAGCAGCTCACCCATCAATGCAAATAGAGAAGCTAATTCCAAACCGGTGTCGGACAAGTGCAATGGGCGGATCGGAAGCAGCATCCCGATATCGCCCAGTTTCGTTGTTGACTTCACGAGTCATGCCAAGAACTTGTGCACGCCAACCCCAGCCATCATGCAGTCCAGTGAGAGGCGAGTCCTCATGAATCGAGTTATACCAGTCACGCATTGTCAATGGCGGTCCATTATCCATATCATCTCCTTCGGCCCTCCAGAGTTGCATTTAATTATACATACCAACCCGTAATAGCATCATCTCCAGGGCTTTGTGAAGCGGGTAGTATGGGAGCTGCTTGATTGGTTTGCGCTTGCGCACCTTTCCATTAGAGTTCTACCTCTATAAATAGGGGTGTATCGCATACATCCCCATTTCTCAGCACATACGTACAGTTCGGATTCTCGGTGTTATCGATATAATCAGGGGTATAAAGCGTCACACAGAACAAGCACAAAGTGTAAATAATTAAGACGCTATCCAGGTTAAGTCCAAGTTGATGCCCCAGAGCACGCAGACTGAGAGGAAACCGAGCAAGTTCGTCTTCGAGTTCAGGTCGTAATCCCCCCCGCTCAGCCTGAGCGCAAAGAAAAAGATGCTGCGATTTCAGGGTGTTTCGTATATTCTTCTTTGTTGCTCCGTTAAATGCAGACTCGAGGTAGTACGTATAAAGAAATTCCAAAAGGTCAGAGGGACCTTGGAATGCTGGGCCGGCGCCGTTGTCTTCGGGTTCCTCGTTCATCCTCATTGTCAGAATCAATGTCCATAGCATCGTCTGCGTGTGCTTCGGAGTCAATTTGATTCTCGGGCTCAGGCTCGGGCTCAAGTTCCGGTTCAACATCAATTCCATAAAACACGTCATTGGGATCACCATAGTCCTGAGCCTGAGCGTTGTGTTCGAGGTGCGGAGGCGGCGGCAAATCTTCCTCTTCCAATAGATTAGCAAAACACTTTTGCTCTTCTTCAGCGTCAAGAAAGCGAGGGGAAGAGGGAACAGAAGGAATATGTTGAGCTAGGGGAGACATTGGATACATCTCCAAATCGTATAGACACTCGCCACGGTCAACACCAGGCTCACGCCGATAGGGCGACAAGTCACAAGATATGTTTGTAGCGGGTTGAACTGGGCGAGGAGTTAACATAAATCGAGTCCCGGGTCTATGTCTAGACAGAAGGTAGCGAGGGGTCACTAATCCGAGAAAACCTGCAGTGAAGATTGGTGATCTTGGAGGGGGTTTTGGCATGGGTTGTCGTGTGACTGGATCAATTTTCTCGGGAGGCTTTGGGAGGGTAGAGCTGTCAACCAATCAAATAGTGGTATTGCCTAGTCCACTAGTAGATCCAACTACTAGAACTGTATCCACAAATCCTACGCCAGCAGAGTTTTCTGACGAGTACGAGATAGCTGGACTAGCCAGAGGCGCTAGAGGAGAGCGGTTCATAGGGGCAGGAGAGCTCCAAGGTATTGCAGAAGGTGAGTTTGGCGGTGGGATGTCACCAGAAGGGGACTGTGCGGCACCAGGGAGAGGGAAATCCACGGGCGCGTTCTGGCCAAGATCGTATTGACCATACTTTCGCTGATGAGTTTTGACCAATTGATAAGATCGAAGAATGTCAGTCAAGCTATAGCATCGTTTACAGTCGCATTGAAGAGGCTTTTGAAGAGCTTTGTGAGTCTTTTGGTGCATATAAAGATCAGATGTCCGAATCTCGGCCCCAAAACACTCACCCGGCGTGCGCGTCGGATTTCTTCTCTCGAAAACATGCTTCAAAATCGGTTATATAACGTGAATATATTAAATGTATACGAGTACAGCCATAGACAAGGGAATATGCTAAAAACAGCGGCGTGGCGGCGATGAGTGGAGGTGGCGGTGGTGGATCGGGTTAGGTTTGGGTTGATCAAATCGTCATCACCCGAATCGGCACAGATCGGAGGAGCTTAAGCGCTGTATTATGTCACCACTCATACAAATCAATATCCTGGACTTGGGACGTTTTTCTTGAAGCCATTCGGTCCCGACACTCGATCCCATCTCGTCCCACCTTCTCCCATCTCGTCCCGCCCATGTCCTATTGGGACCACATGCTGGGACGGTATGGGATTATTTTGAGTGATCTCCGGTGGTAACCGGCACATATGTACCCCAATTGCATAACTCCTCGTTTTATCGGCACTCCTGGGCAAATCTGCTCCAGAGGTTTCTCCGGCACTATTTCATCACTCGTAATCACACAATACATGTTGGAACACAACTAGGCTGCTACGTTTTCCCCCGATGCACCCGAATTTTGTTGACGCAGTTGTATTGAACAATTTAGACATAATGGAATAGCATATCAAGCAGCGGGATACAGGCTTGAAAGTGTTCTGGAAATAATCATTCTTTGGATCTGACTGGTACCTGTGCGCGTAAAACTGCGAGTCAGGTTATTGCCTAATAATTACATGTTACAACACACCTTCGTACAACTCGAAAATCTTGCTGTCTCGGAACAGCTTTTCGACGGGGTATTCAGTGTTGAAGCCCGCACCCCCGAAAATCTGGACTGCAAGGTTGGCGTTTTCAACCGCCGTTCGCGAGGCCATGGTCTTTGCCATGGACGCATAGAACGCTAAGAAACATTGACATGTCAGTAGAGTGACAAGAACATCGGGCGACTATTGAATGCAGACCGCAGTGGGGCTGGGGTTTGAGACTTACTGTTCCTCTGACCGGCATCCTTGCTCCATGCAGCTTTCCAAACGAGCGCGCGAGAGGCCTCGGTCTGTATTGCCATGTCCGCCAGCATAAACGCTACCGCTTGATGCTGAATGATGGGCACACCCATAGTCTATTTGGGACAGAGCACGGTCAATCTACATGAGGCATTGAGCAGGATGAGAATTCACCTTGCGTGTTTGGGCGTACAGCGTTGCTTCTTCTAGAGCCCTTTGGGAAAGCCCAACAGCCGCTGCAGCAACCAATGGGCGCGTGATGTCGAACGCCTCTGATTAGAGTCAGGGCAGTCACAAATTTGCAACAATTCGAAGCAAGGGAAATCAATGTCTTGTCAAAACGTCGAGGGGGTCGCACTCACTCATTGCAATCTTGAACCCTTCACCTGGAGCGCCAATAACATTCTAGAGGGGGAGTTGTCAGTTTTGCACAACATCCGTCCTTGCGTGCCCGCTTGGCTTACCGACTCGGGAACTTGGACGTCCTCGAATGTGACCATCCGTGTATCCGAACAGCGTTGGCCCATATTAATTTCCTTCTTTCCCAGGCTGATTCCGAGTGAATCGGCCTCGACCACGAACCCGGTCATACCGCGAGAGGCAGGCTGCGAGGTGTCGGTGCGAGCGAGAACGAAAAACCAGTTGGCGTGGCCAGCGTTTGTGATCCTGTGAAAATGGTTAATAAGATCAAGATGGAGACAACTTTATATACACGCACCACATCTTGGTTCCATTGAGAATCCATTTGTCTCCCCTTTTCTCTGCCTTGGTCGAGATGTTTGCGACGTCGGAACCCGCCCCAGGCTCGGTCTGGCGTCAAGAAATAGACCAATCAGAGCTGAGCGTCCAGGTTATGCCTCATGCTTACCACACAGTAGGCTGCAACAAGTGGGGTCTCGGTCATGCGACCAAGAAACTTATGCTTCAGCTCTTCGCTCGCAGCAACGATCAACGGGGCTTGGGCTAGTCCGCTGGCTTCGATAGCAGTCTGGATGCCCGTGCAACCATATGCAAGCTCTGCGCATTATAGTCAGGCACATAATAGGTCAGGACAGCAAGTTGATCACCTTCAGAAATGAGCGCGCATTCGATCAGACCTAGACCTGGTCCGCCGTACTAGTGGTATCAATATGTCAACAGCAAGCAGAGTAGCCGAGGACGATTGTCACCTCTTCTGGTATGTGTGTGTTGAGCAGCCCCACACTGTGTGCGTGCTTGATCACCGGCCATGGGTATTGCTGTGATAGCAGATGAGGAGTGGTCGTAGGCGAGTCGGATTACTCACCATTGAGCGATCATACTGGGCCGCAACAGGCACAATGGTCTCTCGGGTGAACTTGCGTGCGAGGTCTACCGACAGTCAGCGCACATCAACAAGCCGAGGACAAACTGCACCTTGGATACCGGCCTGGTCTTCGGTCAGTCCGAAACCCACGACAGACTGGGCCTGGGTGGCCATTGCTCTCCAATGCACTGCTCTCCAATGAGCCACCCGGCCAAGAACACTGGGAACAGAGCGGACAGTGTGCATCGTGGTGGTCGTGCAAGCCAAGCGACCATATCGGGTTCGCCGCCCGGTCCAACGATCGCCTTCGCTTTCACATGGCACAGCCGGTTGATGAACACGTGCCCGCTGAAGTGTATCTTATCAGCCAGCGTCAAATTCACGTTTTAGTTTAGATAGCGAGGGAGCAGTACAGGACATAAGTTAATGTTATGGAAGGAGGCAGGGGCCAGGAGAACCCAGCCTACTCCTCGGCGTCCCCGTAACTCTGATGGTCATCGTCAACCGCAGGGAACCCTTGAGCCACGGCCGCTTGATGCTAGATCGTAGGTCAGTTTACGGGCTTGTGGATTCGACATGCACTTGCCTGCCTCAGTTTGGCGAGATATATCTTCAACGTTGCTTCGTAATCGTCGAATCCTAAACTCGTCATCGCATACAGAATGTCTTCGCCCCCAATCGTTTTACGTTTCTCCATGAAGCATTTCTCGGCCGCCTCGCTCGTGATGAAGCTGATCAACTCGGACACGCACTCCTGAAGGCACTCCTTTGCATCTTTTGCGATCTTTGCATTCTCCGGAATAGCCGCTTTCATAATTCGTGCAACGTTTGCAATCTTCGAGCCAAGTTTCAATAAATAAATAGCTCAGACAGAACAAGCGCACTCACAGGCAGGTATCTGTCCTGCTCTCGGTACTCGCCGACCTCCTGCTCGGTAATATTGTGTGGCTCTTCTGGCGGCGCGTTTGGGTTGTGTGGGTCGATGGGCAGTGCACTGGTGATGGACTCGGGTGTAGACCCATTCTGAGATGAACTTGCGCCAGACATTCCCAAAGGCCAATGTGGTGGGAGGTTGCTGGTGTGGCACGTGTGTGCGTGGCGCAGCGCATCTTCTGCTGACACATCTTCTAGTCACCCCTTGATCGACTCCACCCAATTGATCATCGGCGCCACCATGCAGTCCGAGCTTCAATACCAACTTTTCCTTGCCGCTCGTGTCCATGCGCAGCCGCCACCGATCAGCAGAAGCATGCGCGAAGCACGTTCTCGCCTACTGTGGGGGCAGGAGTAGCACGAAAAGTCGAATCACCGAATTGTTGCTCGCCGTACACGGTTCTAGATGGATCCTTGGGCCAACGCAACCATCTGCCCTTTTCATCTGTGATTGGTCTATCACACCTCTGCTTGGTTGAACTTCCCTGGCCTGTGCAACTCATGTATCAGTCAAATTCGCATCAAACATCCGCCCAAATTGACTTTTAAGTGCCACTTTGGTGTGGCCATAATAATTGATTCTCCTTGGTCTCCTCGGTCTTGTGGAGGCACGGTGATCTAGACCGTGTCTACAATCTACCAGGCGATCACGACACCAGGCACGCCTGTATCATGTCGCCCACAAGGCCACGATCGAGTGGCGGATATCGGTTAGCCATAATTACAAACTGACTGCTCATATTCTGTTTACCCGTAGTCACCCGCTGCCTTGTCGAAATTTGACGATCGGTCTTTTCACTTCTTGCGGGACCGGAAGTTGTCAAAAATGGAACTACCCGGGAACAATCCGCATACAAGTATCTGACAATTGCGGATCGGCTCTCGAATCGACACTCACCACCCCATCTTTTCTACTCCAGTATTTTGTCTCTCGTTTAGCCATGCCGCCTACGCCGCTCGTTCTCTTCTCACCTCCAGCCCAGCCTCTCCCTTCCAAACGTCCAAGCAGAGACTATGACCATGCTTCGCCCATCAGCATCCCAATGGTCTATCGGACGAGCTCTACTCCAGACGTCAAGTCGACCTCTTCGAACAGCATTCCTCGGCAGCCACGGCCCTTTAGCTACTCAATGTCTACCCTTCTCGAGCTTCCTCGCCGCTTGTCTCATCCTCCTCGCGCTCTCAAAAGCTCTAGCGGTCGCTCCTCAGGTGATCACTCTTATCCGAGCTCATACCTAGACAAATAGCTGATGGCTTTGGTCTACCTCTAGTTGTCCCCGAGATGGATGTCAGCCTGGAAGACATACTGAACATGCGACATGTTTCTCCTCTTAGCTTGAAAGACTTTGAGCAGTACTTGTTGTTCGAGGAATACGGAGCTGAAAACCTGTTCGTATTTTTTTGGTTATCCAACTGATGGATTGGCTAACTTTTGTTGACTCAGCTACTTTCTCCTTTGGATGAAAGACTATACGTCTCGCTACAACTCTGGCGTGGGTCCAGCACAGCTGCTCATTTCGGTCGCTCGTGCCAAGGCCACGTTTTTCTCTCCCGAATCTCAGTATGAACTCAACCTAGCCGCCTCCCGAGTTAGCGAATTCTTGACCAATGCTGGAGATCCCGAGAGCGGCGCAGATAAGAAAACCCCTGGCCATTCCATCTCGACAAACGACCAGCTACCCCACTTTGCTGTGTCCACAACTTCCCCCGTACCCCCTGACCCTTCTGCTTTCACTGGAGTTTCCAACGACGTGGAACACATGCTTCGCATTTCTGCCCGTCGTTTCGTCAGGGCTCGAAGTCGCAACGTTAGCTCTCAACAAGCGTACTGCGTCGTGTTTGGAGGCCTTCAGACCATTGCCATCGCTCTTGCTCCTCTGCTCATCAGCCTAGTCAACCATAAAGGCCGATGGATTCGCTTTGGCGTTCTTCCGCCTCTCTGGATGGGACTAACAGTCTTGATTTGTTCGCTGAATGGCCTCTGCCTTGTGGTGGTAAGTGACTATATGCGCCCCAACATGCTTCGTTACTAAGCCAGTTTTAGTATCTCATGGGAGGATCTCGGCAGCTTCATCCTTTCGAGTTGCATCGCCCTCCCATCTCTGCTCCACTTCCATACACACCGCGTTCTCCCTATGAGCACTCGTTCACTACCGCCGATACCCTCCCAGACTTAAAATCGCCAGCTCCTTGCGCGTTTCCGCCACATAGTGCCACTAGTTTCAATCCGCCTGGTCTTGTCATCCATGGCCCGTTCGATGCCGACGGTAACTTCACCACCAACAGCCAGCAGCCCCGATCATACACCCCACCGGAAATTCGACCTGCAAGTCCCATCGGTGACATTTTCGAGTTTGAAACGGCAGGGTTTATTCCAGTCCAGGACTCGGATACTACCAGTATACATACTAGAACCGACGCTGAATCTACCGTAGCTGCATCATCGACATATGTGGATCATTCATACTCTGACGCCCGTTCAAGAAGTAGCACACCGAAACTCATTTTCGATTTTGATTCGCTACCACTCAAGACGCTTGACTCGAGTACTGGCCCTCATCTACTTCGGGCCGCACGCGGTCACGGCGTCAAAGGCATGCTCGGCTCGGTGTTTGCACCCCTCACTCAAATTGAAAGTCCGGTCGTGAGCCGAGCCCAATGGGAGGTTGTTATGCGGTCGAGTGCTATAGCTACATTCATTGCGTTGATCATTACCGGCGTTCTGGTTGCTATTCCTGTTTGAACTTTTAATCTGCAACATGTTCTTTTATGTCACATTCTAATCCATTATATCACTTGATGCTTGACTCTCAGTGCGATTGAGTGATTCGGCGCCGCCCCGCCGCGACGACCAGATTCATCAAATGCCAAAGTGGTTCAAGATCAACTCAACACCCAGCGAATCAGTTTCGAACAATGTTTCAGCAGACAAAATTTACTATTGTACATAACACAAGAAAGATAGCTCAGGTCGCATCACCACTCTAGCTTGCTATTCCCGCAACCTGACTCTCCTCCCCCACAAGCCGCTTGGGCAGACTCGGGTGCAATCCTTCCGTCTGGGCCGACAATCTCGATCATACCAGCTGAGCCCTTGCCGTACGCTTCTGCCGTCGCCTGCTTGACCATCCACTTGCTCGTTCCAATGACAGCGTCCAGCTCGTCCGGCTCGGGCAACAAAACGGATATCCGACCTTCCTCCTCTTTAGCATCGAATGTCAAGATTTTCATATCGGGATCATTGTTACACTCTCCGCCTTGCAGCTGATAGTTTCGCTTGTGAAGAGGACCTGAAAGATGAGTCAGCAGCTGTAGCAAGCAATAGTGGCATGAGCATACATGATACGTATAGGTTCCCATTTTCATCCTACAAATTGGCGTTGAGCACCAAAATCTCAAAAAAGTAGTATCAGCCATACATCACCGACTAAACCATGGTCCAGAACAAAGGCTCGACGATGTGGACACATCTTTCCAACCTCGTATTAGTAAATATAGTATCTCGTGTGTCAGGCACTCACCTGTTGGGACGCAAAGTAACCCCGCTTAGGCACGTTGAAGATGGCTATTTGTGTATCACCGTACTTGGCCACCGCCGAGCTGTAAATTATATTCAGAATGAGATGGGCTCAACAACATACGACTTACGTTGTTCCCTCATTTGTCGGCTTTAAATCAGATGTCTTTGCAAGAGGAATCCACTTCCATTTGTCCTTGGGGGTAGTGATATCGGACTCTTGGAACTTGATAGGCGGGAACTCTTTTGGCCAGTCCGCAGGTCGCCTTTGACCTCGTTCGATGATCGGCTCAATTTGGGCTTGCCGCTCGTCCTGCGTAGCAGTCTTTAGAGACAACTCGTGCCAGACATTTACTCGACTCACTGTATTAACAAATTGGCGAAACTGCTTTCGACGCTCCGAGTCTTTGACAACCGTTGTCCATTCACATTGATATGTGCCAACCAGTGCATCCATCTCCCGATCAAGATCCGCGCATATACCGAGCTCGTCCTCGAGGACGATCTTTTTTAATTTCTGGGGAAGAGCGGATTTGAGTGTAAGCGAATTAGGTATGTGTCTTTTGACATACCTCGACCCCACCCTCGAATTGTTCGATCCATCGAGCACTATAACAACGTGGTGAGGGGTTATTCGCATGATAATAGCG
>JAYRCO010001061.1:0-13565 GCA_037042815.1 Ceratobasidium papillatum | reverse complement strand
ATGCGCCTGGCCGAGATCAACATTGCGGATCCCAATGCGAGTGCTCCGGCGTCGTATCGCGAGTCGTTTGCTCCCATTCCCGAGCCAGTTCCGGGCAAGGTCGACAAGGTCTCCAACGACGTCATTGCGGTCCGGACTGCCCGTGTCGACAGTCTTTCATCCGAGCTCCCGTCGTCCCCCTCGAGTGTCTCGCCCAGCTCCACCAGCACCGCTCCCACGAGCGTCGTCGTCCCCAGCCAGAAGAGCAGCAAGCACAAGAAGCGCCGGTCGCGTGCCCGTCTCCAGGCCGGCGCCCGTCGGTGCCTGCTCCAGAGCGCAATGTCCCCCCACGAGGTCGTCACCGACGGCGACGAGCCCGCTCAGTTTGTCAAGGCTCGCGTCCCCGACGGCATTAGCCTGTGAGTTTAATTCTAAAGCTTATCTCGCGCGCGCTAACTCGTGTTCTAGACGCAATTTCGGCATTCAGGTTGCCACCTATACCACTATCTCTGACATTGCTGTCTACTCCCCACGAGGTGCCACACGTGCTGCTATCGAGCTCGCCAGACGGATCAAGGTCGCTGTCGAGCGCAAGGCCGAGGACCGATGGGTCCGTATGCGTGCCGCGAACAAGGTCGTCAATGAAGAAGAGGGTCCGGGCGTTGATGGCGAGATTGGCTACGGTACCGGGTTACTAGCCTACAACGTGTTTGTGGTGTCTGGTGAGGTTCTCACGCGCGCCTTTTCTCATTTGGGACTAACCTCGATCACCTCTAGATCCGTTTGAGGTTTTCGAACGAGATCACCCCCATCTGGTCGCAGTGGGTGGTAGGGGGCGGGACGTCAATCGCATCGACTTTTTCGCTCGCGAGAAGGAGGAGATGCGCGAGCTCACAAAGGCGAGCGAAATCGCCGACGGTGTTTGGGTATGCCACTCGTTTCTTCTAGCATACACCCCCACTTACCCCTCCTGTGCAGCTCGGCAACACCCAGGACGTCCCAATGCCCCCTATGTACGCACATGACCCGAACGCATGGCCCGTCCCATATCCAGACCCATTCGATTCGACCGGAAACCCTGACGGCTACGACATTTGTATCGAATGCCACGAGCAAGCAGGCTTCTGCACTGCCGCCCAACTCAACCAGGCGGAGCAACATCTGATGAACCTCGACGCCTGTTGGGAAGAGCGTGTACGCGGGATTACCGGCACCGGCAGTCCTCAAGGAAGCACGTTTGGCGTATTCGGTGCTTCACCTTCTTCGACGCCCGTTCCGCCTAGACCGGCGCCCAACCCATCTTCGGTCATTCACATGTCCTTCCCTGCGTCTCCGCCCAGCTCCCAAGGAACCCTCACCCAGCTTTTGCCGTTCCTCGCGTTCTTGCAGCGATGCGTTCACGCGACGCCGCGCCCGACCAAGATTCTTATCCATTCTGGCGACGGTTACACCGAGTCGAGCGTTCTCGCACTGTGCTATCTCATGCTCGAGCGACGGGTAAGCCTCCCCGAGTCTTATCTCGAGCTGCAGTGCACACGCCAGCGGAGTTTCTTCGTGTATCCCAGCGACGTCGGCATTCTCCGCCGTGTCGAGGGGAGGCTTGGTGTCGAGGGCCGTGGTGAGCGCGAGGAGGGTAGTGCGGCCGGCAGGTGGCGATGGGGGAGCGTGGGTGCCGGCTGGAGGAGTGGAAGTGTGAGCATGACGAACCCGGCCTCGCTGTTTGGAGGCGATCACTCTCGCGGTTCAAGTCCTGCACCCAACAGCCGTGGATCGAGCCCGGCCCCCAGTCGTGGCCTAACGCCAGTAATCCCAGGAGGTCAACGCAAGACTCGTGCCCGTGCGTCTACTAGCCCGTTGCTCCCAGCGATCGTCGACCATCAGACATGGTTCAATGACGCTCGATTCGACGGCTCGTTCCCTTCGCGAGTCCTTCCGTTCCTCTACTTGGGCAACCTCGCACATGCAGGCAACGTACACATGCTTCACGCGCTCGGGATCACCCACGTCGTCTCTGTCGGCGAGTGTGCACTTGTTCCCGGCCAACAAGGAGGGTTGTGGACCGAGGAGCGCGAGGGCCGAATCCAGGTGCTCGACATCAAGGGCGTATGTGACGACGGCATCGACAGCCTTCGTACGGAGATCGGCCCTGTCGTTGACTGGATCGACCGTGCACGCGAGGCCGGCGGAAGCGTCCTCGTGCACTGTCGCGTGGGTGTGAGCCGGAGTGCGACGATTACGATTGCGTATGTGATGAAGCATCTCGGCGTAGGCCTTGTTGATGCGTATTTGATGGTGCGGTCCAGGCGCCTCAGGTCGGTCCATTCCAGTTTTGTCCGTTTGAGATTGAGTATTGATCTTGTTGGGATTTGTAGTGTGCTGATCCAGCCGAACATGCGGCTGCTGTACAATCTTTGCGGGTGGGAGATCCAGCTTGCGAAGGAGCGTGCTGCGAGCGGTGAAGTCCCGCAAGGCAAGGGCCGCCAGTTGACTTGGCCGTTTTTGGCGCGCGAGGTCGCGTCATTGAACGAGCGATATCTGTCGTGAGCCGCTTATGCCTAGATCTCTCGTGCTTGGGTTTAGCCTCTATCTCTCGTGATTTTCTGGGCCTGTGTGTTCGTGGTCTTGTCCGGCTCGGCGGAAAAATGAGTTCTGGGCCGTGTACGAATATGTCTTTTTGTGGTTTACTGCTGTCGTCGTGTCGTGTTGTTGTATACCTATGCTCGCCGAGTGTGTTTTTAGTAGTCTTCTATCTTCGTCGCTTTGATGTCTTTCTTTCCCCACCCCTCCCTGTCCCCCTCTGGTTTCGTGTGTCTACTCTGTGATATGCCCCTCTCCGCTCCGTTCCGCCTCGCCTCTCCCAAAATGCCTGATCCCTTGCTTCGTGGTTATCTTTCTGTGTCACTTATTCTCTTTGCTCTTCTGATATGACCCTAGGTCTCGTTGTGATGTATGCATGCCGTGATTAGTGTAATTGCTTGTAGCTGCAATACTAAAAAAGGTCATACAAATGAACAACACTGCGAGGGACGCGAACTGTATTAAAATGACTTGTAGAGTCTAGCTGTTCCTGTTCCTGAGAATGAATAGCGTCGGTTTCATAGCGAGCGCATTCAGTCCCTTGTGTATATCTACACGATCAAGTGCGTCGACGCTTCCAACAATGTCCCATTTTCCGTCTGGGGTGCTTGTATGCTCTGTAACGAGGTATGTGTACGATGAGAATGAAGCGGGGGACGGGTCCTTTGAGTAGGTCCATTGAGGTTCGCCTTGTCTGTGGGACCAGAATGGTGGCGAGTGTTCTTGCGTAAAGAGCGAGGCGCCGGTTTGGGCTGCGAGATTGTCGATGTGTACGGAGATCGTTGAGTTGGAATGTGTGGGTTGGTGTAGAGAGTTGAGTAGAGTGAGTGCGGCTCCGCCGGGATAGTTTGCGCGGGAGATGATGGTTAGGAATGTGGTGGCGAGTATGTTGCATGCGATCAGTCCGACGAGTGCGAGACGGCCTAGGATACGGAGGTATTGGTGCGGAAGTGTTATCCTTCAAAGTAGTTGAGTACAGTGCTTTATGAATAGCCAAGTTGAAACACTCACAGACGCTTTGCTCCTACAGCTGCAGCAACATTAGCAATCGGCACGACATACACGACGAACCGCCATTCCTTGTGTCCCAGCCCAGAAATGAGCAGTACAAATGCTAGATACGGTGCGAGCAATGCGCGCATGCTACGAGCGTTTGCAGCATCTAACCTCCACCCCGTCGCCGTGTCCTTGGGATCATCTGCTGTTGAATTATTGGGGTCGTCCGAGCTCGATTTGGACTTGAATGGGAGTGGTATGCAGGCGAAAATAGCGAGGGGTAACGATGCGAGAAGGAGCTTTGGGAGGTGGTGTGTAAGGTATGTGTGATAGGGTGATGTCTAGAGCAAGTGGAGCTGGGTGTCAGTGATGTTGCGTGGGGGGAAAAGGCGGGGTGTTGGAGAGAAAGAGGGAAAGTAGAAACGTGTCGTAAAAGTAGAAACGTAAGCATTCAGCCTGAAATGCCATACTTCTACGAATATGTAGCATCATAGGGCTCGAAGATGAAGTAATCTGTTGACGAGAAGAGTCTAGACAATTGGGAACATGAAGGGGGCCACTATGGAAAGGAATTTCAACGAGCAGCAAACGCTGTCCTGAATCAAGGAGGCTGTTGGTTCCTCATTTCCGAATCACAAGCGGGCTCGGAGACTGGCCAGCCGACCAACTCGATATAGAAGAACAGAAGGAGTGAATGAATGGATCATCGAGCATGTTCCGAGTCAGCTGAGCTGAACAAAAAACGTGCAGGGAGGAGTAAAGCAAGTGGGGGATTGGTGAGCCGGATGATGCACTACACGCGCAGTAATGACCGCATGAATGTGACACAACACTAGAAGAAGTCGGCATTACCAGCTGGTGGAGCAGGGATGCAAAGTAGAAGACAAGGAGCAGATGCAAAGAAAAGGATATCGACCGTAGAGGGAAGATCGAGATCAGGCGCAAGGATAGCGGACGGTAAACACCGAACGCAAGAACGATCTGCAACGAGGACTTTTCTCGCAGAACGTTGGACACGCCTGGTGGCGTACTAGGCGGTCTGGATTCGTCGAACGATGTGTGATGAAATGGCGAGGAACATGAGGGTAAAAGATAGGGGGTATGGGAGATGAGGAAATGAGAGTTGCTCAGTCTTGTGACTAGCGTATGATGCGAAAAGAAGTGGGAGAACGGTGATCGTGGCGGCTGAGGGGATGCAAGGTTTGTTCAACCCCGCCCGGGGCACCTGAAGGATCGGTGGGATCCTATAGGGCGATGGCCAACTGAGCCATGCGGACGGGTAGATGAATGTAGTCCATGAAATGGAAATGAAGCACCAAGGGATAGTTCACCAAGTGCACAAATGAAGCATAGGATAACAAATGCATGGTTGCCGAGTTGAGAAATAAACATGAGATGCTCACCCCCCATTCGGAACTCTTCCCTTCGTACACATTGAACAAGATCCCCGAGAGCTCTGGCCACAACAGTGGACTCCATTGGTTCCAGAAGTACGAGTCGACAAGAATAGTGCTTGCTACATCGACAGCATTAGCTTATTCTCACTAAGATCCGCAAGATAGGCTCACCAATGCTGCCAATCGCGATGCTCACACCATATGGAATGAGGAAGGAAAGTGGTACTGAGTATTGGTATAGGACTGAAACGAAGGTAGGCAGAACGAGTAGGGCGAGCTCTGAGCGGTAGATGATTGCTGCTGAACCAATTGCGCCGAGTATAGCACGATAGTGTCGCTGGATAGTGATAGGCGTTGATCCTGGGAATATGAGCAGAGACGTGGCCATATTGACTACAATGTACGTAAGTGAATGTTAGCTGCATGGAATTGATACAGGCTGACCTGGGAGAAGAGCAAACATGTTCGGGAGCGTGCGCCCAATCCAGAATGGGAGATGGAATTGAGTGCATGTGAGCACTGTAAAGATAGCAGAGGTCGAGGTCCCAAACCGTCGCTGAACAGCACGCCGAACCAATACAAGCCCAATGGCATTAAACGTCGCGAGAACAAGTCGAACTGCCGGGGGATAAGTTGATCTGGTTCACTTGACTCGTGTATATGTGCTTACTTAGTATTTGTATGTCTAATTTGGACTGTATGACGCCAAGAGACGTGGCGACACGTAAAGGGAGGTAAGAGAGTCCTGCGAGTATGATGCTACCTATGAATGTACGCGGGACAACTCCTGGAAATATAAAATGGTCGTACTGGACAAATTTTCCAGCTTTGGTCTGAGCCTAAAAGAGCAAAGACTTACGGAGGGTAAAGCCGAGGGTGTGACTCCATATGCCAGCACATCGTGAGTCGCATGTAAGTTGAAGCTTTCCTCTACCTTGGTATACGGAGCAATCAAGACGTGTATCCAACCAATAATGAGAAAAAGTAGATCTAGCGTGATTCCTATACTTGTGCTTGAAGCAAAGACTTGGTCAAGCATGGTGGGTAAGTACACGTGACATCATTACACGTGATGCGGGGTAGTTAAGCTTAGATTGTCGCTCAGCTGTCTTCCACCGCTGCCATGGACGCCGAAGTCCAGATTCGTATGCCCCTCGATGTCCCTACCGAGGACAATCTATCTTCGTTACCCGTATTTCCGCTTATTCACGCGATCAAAAAGGATATAGAGGTATGTTCCTAATTATCATTATTCATTTACCACTCAACATGCTTTAGGAACGAATTGGTATGTGCCAAGACGTAGTCCTATTTTATATACTCATGACCAGCAAAAGATGCGTCGCTTTCTTGGGATCAGCTTGTGAGAAATATTTGTCTACGCTTCTGACATCTCTGGTTATACTAAACTCGTTGTAGAACGCTGTGGACGTGAACTACTCTGTTTTCCGTCCCATCGTCTTCAAATACGCAAAGCTTCGAAACTATGCCATCGGTAAGCCTCAGGCGGTTATCTATGCCAGCACAACGACTTACGCCTCTCCAGTTTACGCGTGCCTCGTTGTACGCTCTCATTGTACGTCCTTCTACTGAATTGATTCCTGCTCGCCTCCCAGCTCTGGCATCGTGACCTACCACAGCCACCACTTTAACCATATCTGTACACTAATGTCTATACTCTCCAGTTCTCTCTGCCGCTTCATCCGACCTGGCCTTTGCCCCCCTCAAACGTTCACGAGCCGATGCATGTGAAGTCCTCGCCATGAAGCTCCTACGCCGGTTCACGGCTGTGTCCGATAACCCTGTCGACTTGTTTGTTGTTCTCACTGCCGCGTGGGATCCATTGCAAGGATGCCCAGAGGCGTGTTTGGGTGATATTAGGGACGCAGTTGGGGAGGATTTGGGAAATGGGGAAAGGACTAGTGCACTGGAGGTACGTTCCCTCGCGTTTTGACACTTGTCCATCTATTAACTCACCCCAAACCATTCAAACAGATTGCCATTTCGTCTGGTGCCAAACGGTTTATTGCCGCGCCTCTTGTGCAAACCTGTGTAAGCGACATCTACGCAGGACGTGTCGTGTTCAGCGCCCCGGCCACTCGCAATTCGCTCCTGGCTGATAATTACAAACAACGTCATGTGCAAGTGTTTGACTTTCACCACTCAGGCTGGCTTGACCACTATCGGTAAGTTCCTTTTCCATTTTCAATGAGGGCAACGCACTTAAGTCTGTGTCTAGATTGCGCGTACCTCGCTACCGAGCCATCTTGGAGTTTACCGATTTTGCTGTCCTGCTTTTCTTGTTTGTCTTGTTTCTTAATAGTGAGTCCTTGTGATCTACTTTTCTGTAGTCATGCTGGATGGCTGATTCTAAATTCAGACAAAAACTACGAACACATGGTTTGGTCTGAGGTTGTTTTCATTATATTTGCTTTCGGTTTCTTGTTGGACGAATTCACTGCAGCACAAGAACATGGTTGGGAGAGTACGTATGCATGCTATGTTAATCGTTTTGTTCACTAATCTTATTGCTCGTAGTCTATATACAGAACATGTGGAACGGGTTTGATATTGCATTTGCGGCGATCTTCGTGGTATTTTTGGGATGCAGGTGCAGGGGGCTTGTCAATCAAGACTTCTGGTGGAATGACCTCGCGGTATGATGTGTCTCTTACTTGAACTTGCTAGCTTTGTACTTACTTATACTTCTAACCGTAGTTCGACATACTCGCATGTGGCGCTTGCATCCTCTTCCCTCGCCTTGCATTCTTTGCAATCAAGAATAATATCATCATCCTTGCACTTCAGGCGAGTGTTTTCAAATTGTTTAGACTTAAGCATGCTAATGTTTTGGTCGACAGGGAATGATCGCTGAATTCTTTGTTTTCATTATGCTCGCGGCAGTCTGGTACGCCCAAATATTTCATAAAAGCTAACAGATTTTCAACCATTTGATGGCTCAATAGCTTCTCGGGCTTGCTATTCACGCTCTGGACGCTTTCACGTGGAGGAGGACATTGGCATCTCGGCAACATTGCATGGCTTATGACCCAGATTTGGTGCGTCGATTTACATTCGAGTTGTTGCTAGCCAACTAAGTCGTGGGTCAGGTTCGGAAACACCTACTTGAGCTTTACCATGGCTGAAAGTTTCCATCCCGTCTTTGGCCCAATCCTCATGGTAAGTCCGAGGAGCTAGTTTGGAATTAAGCGAGCCGTGGGCTGATGCATTTTTAGACAATGTTTGCTGCGTTGTCAAATACGCTCTTAGTGGGTCTTTTCTGTGGCGTTGTCGATCAGGGGCAGGTTGTTAACCTCCGAGGCTGTAGGTTACGATTTTGATTTCGATTCTTTCCAATACCTTTGCGCGGATAAACGAGCATGCGTCCGAAGAGTATCTCTACCAATATTCTATTCAGACGATTGAAGGGTAAGTTGTGATAAGATACTAGAGAATATATCATTGACTACAGGTATTGCAGAGTCAAGTCGGATGCGTTGTTCTCGTACCAGCCGCCCTTTAATATTGTGGCCTTGTTGTTTTTGTACCCACTCTCTGTGTGTTTGTCGCCTCGCCAGCTGCATACGGTCAATGTGCTATTGATTCGAATTACGGTGAGTACGGTTACATTGCTAGCTCTAGCATCTAAATTGACATGACACAAGTCCTTTCCTCAACTGCTTATTATTGGCATGTATGAGCGGTTTTTTGCACCTGGAAGCAAGTATATTACGACAAGCAAAGGGACGTCTTCGTCGATCTTTGACAGTTTACCGCGCCACTTCAAGTTTGTTGAAGCATTTATGGGCTCCAACAAAGACGATATCATGGATGCTATCTTTGACGTTGACGTACCTGCAAAGGTCACAAGTATGTTTGACGGCGACGAGGATTTTGGAATGGAGGACTCAGCCATTTTGGGCAAGGCCAAGGGCCCGGAGCAGGATCAAGACGGACAAAATGGACGTGGAAGGCTGCATATATCGCCTGCACTTTCACCGAGACGAGATAGATCTCAGGCGAGCCGGGTAGGCGCACTCGAGGCGCCACCTAGCCCGTTGGCCAAGTTGTTCGGTTCTGTCCGACAACGCGCTATTTCAGCCCAAGGCGATGCGTTGGGTGATATCAAGCGGATTGGAGAAGTCATGGAGGCTCTGAAGGAGGCAGCGCTGCCGGGGGAAAAACTGAGGCAGGAGATCAAAGAGCTGTCGGAGCGCCAGGTGAGTGGTCGAGTGGCAAACAATTGTTTGACCGAGGAAATTGACCGGTTGATTATTGTCTAGGCACGGATCGAGACACTGTTGCTTACGTTGACGAGGGGGATGAGAGGCGAGGGGTCTGGGTCGCGGGCTTAGGTAGTTGCGGGCAGCGTCGGGGGAAGTCGATACGGACATTGTTGTTTTATCTTATCTAGTGAAATCCGAAACAGCCGGTTAAACTAATTTGAGCAAGGGAATGATTGTTAGTCAGCGGTCACGAGGCAAATGTGAAATGCGTTTCGTTACGGGTGTGGCATCCCTTGTCTCTGGTTGTGTGCTGCTCTTGTCCTCTTCCCTCCGCGACTACCTTCGGGCCCGTCCTCTCTTTGCTGTCTCTTTCTTCGTTTTCGGGTTGCGGGCGATATCCAGTTTTGCTGCGAGCATTTATAATTGCTTCTGAACATATACATACCTCCTTCGACCCAGCCCCAGTTGGCAACCGGCATTTCCTCCAGTCTGAATCGCTTACAGGACCATCCGTGTCTTAGCCAGAGCAGACGTATAAACGATGGGTGCCGCATGCTGTAAATCCGAGGTGAGCACAGCCAAGTTTTTAATATTTCGTATGGGCTTGGCCATGCTAAGATACACTTGTTTTAGCCTGTTGATTTTGAAGGAGACGTCAATCTCTTCCATTTCGTGCTCTTGCGCAGTGTTGGTAAAGGTGCTTTCGGTAAAGTGAGTCCGCGGCCGGCGTTGTGCCAGTTTTTTTTCAGAATATCCAACATTGCTGATGTGGCCGCCTCGCCCCAGGTCCGAGTCGTACAGCATAAACAAACACGCGATTTGTACGCGCTCAAGTATATCAACAAGGCGAAATGTGTAAAGATGAAGGCGGTTGCCAACATCATACAAGAACGCCGGTTGCTCGAAGAGGTACACTCGCTTCCTCTTCTGTGCTTCGCGCAAGGTGCTGAACCCCAACCACCACGCAGATTGACCATCCGTTCGTGGTGAACTTGCGCTATGCGTTTCAAGACGACGAGAACTGCTTCTTCGTTCTCGATCTGATGCTCGGCGGCGATCTACGATGTACGTATTTCTCCCCGACTACCTTGCTTTTCACGTGGGTTAACGAGGCGCTTGTCCTGACAGTCCACCTGGAACGACTGGGAAACATGAGCGAGGACGCTGTGAGGTTTTACATAGCCGAGATCTCGTCGGCGTTGACCTTCTTGCACGAGAAACGCATCATCCATCGGTATGCTCTCAGTTCATGTGTCTGAGGGTTCTAAGCGCTGACTTGGTATGTAGTGACTTGAAGCCGGACAACATCCTCTTAGACGAGAAAGGTCATGCACATATCACCGATATGAATATCGCAGTCCACTATTCGGAACGAAGAATGCTGACTGGTGTCGCTGGCAGCATGGCTTACATGGGTAAGCTCCACCTTTGTCCCGTTTCGTTTTGATCCCGCCCTGATGCTGAACCCATGACAATAGCGCCAGAGGTATTGACCAAGAAGGGATACACCTATACTATTGACTGGTGGTCGCTTGGTGTATGTGCGTACGAGCTTATCTTCGGTAAACGGCCGTTCCGAGGCAAGACCAATTCGGACCTCACACATGCGATCACTCGGGAGACACTCAAGTTCCCCGAGGATGCGAGTACCAAATGCAGTCGAGAGGGGATGTACGTGCTGATGGGGGTGAGTAAGCTCGGTTGACCTAGACAGAAGCCATTCCTAATGGGCGATGTAGATGCTGGAGCGAGACACTACTCGACGATTGGGCTGCAAGCCCAACGGCGAAGGATTTGAAGAGTTGAAGAAGCAGGCTTGGTTCAAGAACTTTGACTGGGATAGGCTTGAGGACAAGGAACTTGAGCCGCCGTTTGTGCCGGACGTGTGTACTCCACTTTGCCCTGTGTATGATCTGACCCTGACCACCAATACTCTCAACAGAGTAAACGCGCCAACTTTGACGCTACCCACGAACTGGAAGAGTTGTTACTGGAGGACAATCCGCTGAAGGCACGACCGCGAAAAGCAAACCAAGATGTCACGCAGATGAGCGCTGAGATGCGACAGATGGAAGAACAGTACGTTCCAAATTTCATCCTAATCGCCTATACCGATCTTCATCCCCTTTAGGTTCACGTCATACGACTACCGCAAGATGAAGCGACGATCATATTATCCGCATAACCAGCAATTGGTGTCAACTGTCACTGCGAACAGTGCTTCTCGGCCAACGACGCCCGCTGGTGAGCGTAGCGATAGTAGGATGACAAGTGTGGATGTATTCCCGCCGCTGCCCGCAACAAAGATGGTACCGATGGAAAAGGGAGAGGTCGGAACCGCTGCATAACGTGAGCTGAGCTTTCATTCTTACTGGCTTGTTAGTCTTGCCACCTGGTTCCGTACCGCTGACACTCGACTTTCGATCACAAATAGGCTAATGTTCTTATTGGGAGTACGCGGCTAATTGAATTCGCCGCCTGGATCATCTGTTATGTCTGATTCTCACGTTCCTCGGTCTGGCGGTGCTTTCTAGTCTGGTTTACCCTACACTCGCATACCGGTCCATTATCTATCCTCCTCTCACATCTGCCTAGCCCGCTCATCATCCTCTCCTCTCTGTCCCTTCTCTGGTCTCTACTACAATGGTGCTTTGGTTCGATTTCTGCTACCACCAGCTACCTAATTAACATGCTTTTTCATCTTCGACTCTGAAGTGTGTTTTTGCTACAATCGACGACACATGCACACGCCTTTTTTTCTCTTATTCTTTGTTTGATTGGAACTGTCTGTTGCACTTTTACTTTTTTTTTCCTGTTCTATTCATTCCTTTTCCGCACATACGTCTGTTCTTTTCCTTTCCTTTTGTTTCGATTGAGACTCTGTTGATCTATTTCGCTGTTTGATCTAACCATCCTGGTGGATGCGCTGTAAGACTGGTAGTTTTTTGGACTAGTAAACGTGATTTTTTCGTCGCTCTTTTGGTATACCCCAACTAAAAATCATCATCAAAATCCAAGTACTCTTCATCCTTGACGCGTGGCGAGAGGTCGTGTGGCTCATCCTCAAACTTGACCATCTCCTCTGGCTCAGCTTTAACTTGTCCTCGTGCCAAAACCGCAGCAATCTTGTCATGCAAGTAAGCGTCTAGAGCCCTCGATCCGCCTTGTACGTGCGTGCCCGAGGCTCGGGTGGCGGAAACAACCTCGATTTCGGCTTTTAGTTCGTTGTCGAGCATGTGTTCGAGTTCGGCACTGTATATGGTGGGAATTAGAAGAGCGGAAGCGGGCTAATGAGGCTAGTACGCTTACGTGAATTCATGTGGCAGATCTGGGTCATCGAGCATCTTGTTGGCCTAACAGGTTGAAATGTTGAGAGGTGTTGTCTGTGGTAAGGTAGCTGAGGGTGCGAACCTTGCGCTTATCTCGTGTGGACATTTCAATCATCTTTGAAGGGTCGATGCCAAGACTGTATGCGCGTTAATCGAATATTACAGTGCTCGGTTAACAATACTCACTCCTCGATATCTTCCATCTTAACGCCGATCCACTCCAACCGCGACGCAACAAGCTCGTCCTTTTCATGAGCCATAGACTTCGAGCCAAGCTTGTAGGTGATAAATATTTCATGTCCATGGGGATCTCCATCAACGAGCGCGAGGATAGGGATGCTGTGCTGAATAGTTAGACTTTGATACACAAAAAGGTATAGGCACGTGCGTACTGTTCGGGCAGCTGCGCAGAAAGGACGGCCACGAGCTGGCGTGTGGCTAGGTCAGGGTATCCTTTGCCCTGTCAAGCCGATATGTTGGTTGGGGCGAATTCATTGAAAAAGTTGTACGAATTCTTACTGTGATGAGAATCCCAGGACCTATGTCCCCGTGTTTTGCAGCAAAGTTGAGCTGAACAAAAGTTTGGAATGCAGCCTGGAAAGGCTAGTGTAAACGTGGTAAATAAATCAATGGAAGAACTGGACGTACCTCTTTCTCAACGACAACTACCCAGCAGCACTTCTCGCTGATTTCAATGCTGTCGATGTCTTCCCCAACCGGGATTAGAGTTCCCTTTGAACGAGTGCCATTTAGTTCGTGTATCTTAATAGTGGTGTTGGACTAGATACCCCGTGGTCTAATCCACGAACGACCTCGCCATGGCTCAAATGAATGACAAGGCACGAACTGGCAAAGACACCCTTCAGGGCTGCTCTCTGATAGAAACGCAAAACAGGACGTTAATCAGAATTAAGAGTCTAATAATAAAGCAAGCGTACGATATTGAGATCTGCACGCCGGAGTCCCCATGTTGCTGCCAGGTCGTCTACCAACTAGAATTAATCCCGAGTTAGAGTACAATCGATTGATGGGCATTGGTAAAGTAGCGCACGGTATCCACG
>JAYRCO010001060.1:0-13580 GCA_037042815.1 Ceratobasidium papillatum | reverse complement strand
GCTAAGAGAAGTATAGAGTACTTCAGAGTATAATCTCTTAAGCCCTTGCTATCGACTTATACACTGAACCGTAACAGCGGAACTTGTGGCACATTAGCGGAACCACTGTAGAGGTGTCCCGGGGCGGGAGGTGGGGCATAAACAGGAGCAGGGGCAGGTGCGTGGCCAACAGTTGGACTAGCGCCAACAGGAAACAACGGGCCCGCGACCGGCATCTCTTCGTCGTCGTCATTGTTCTTTTCTGTGTTTTAGTTGTTAGCAGAACCTCGTGTGTAACTAGTTGCACATACCATGAATAGAAAATTCCCGGAGCATAGCTTCAATGGAGTCATCCTCGTTGGCTGGCTCAGGAGCAGTGGCTGTAGCATGAGCAGCTGCCGCCCGACGCGATGCCGATCGAGCGAGAGCAGCTTTCTTAGCCGACGCCTGGCGTGCTGCACGGCGTTTCTTTGCCTCTCTCGGAGACTCAGGAGGAGCGATACTGGCGGCAGCTCGAGAGTTGGCATTGTAGCGGCGAGCGTCGGCCGCACTTTTCAAGATGACTTGGAGGAACGCCTCGGGCACCCAGTACGGGTTTGAAAGGTGCGAGAAATCGTTGAGCCTTGGGAAAACGTCTACACACTGAGTGGCGGTGAGTAACTATACACATATGCATAATTGAACCCTCACTTACCACTTCGGAAATCCTACGAACTACGTTCACGTTCTGTTTCTTCATCGACTTGAAAAAATCGAGTCGACATGCACGTGCAATCTCTCGTATAGTATTCTGTGGAGAGGTGTTAGCGGCGGCAAATCTTGTACGTGTCTTGACACGACATACCAAGACAAGTATATAATCCGGCCCATTCAGACCCAGCACCTCTCTCATGAAAAAGGGGTCTTTCCCAGGTGTGCCCGGAGGCCGAGGGCCAACAAGGAAGGCAATGAGTATCTGGGTTGTTAAAGTTGGAGCAGCATTGGGAGCAGCAATAGCGGCGGTTGGAACAACAACAGGGGCGTTGACGACCGCGGGAAGAGTGGGCATAGTGATGTCGGCACAAGTTGAAAGAACGGAGGCAAAACTCAAGTAAAAACGGGGATGAAACTTGAAGAAAAGGCAGGCAGACAATAGCTTATAAAGTCGAAAAGGCAAAGACAAGCTCAGGAATAGAAGACTAATTTAGTTTGGGACCTAGGCTGAAGAAGGCATATGTTAGGGTTCTAATGACGGCCACTTGGCTGAAGCGCTCATGGCGCGTTATATGCACAATTTGTTTTTTGATTGACACACGCGGAAGTGTTAAATGAATATGTATTGCAAAAATAGTAAAAAAAGGTAACTACATGCAGCATTATGAAATAGAACAGGGTTGCCTTGGCTGTCGAGATGATAGGCGCATAGGTAGCCGGACAGAGGTGGATACGAGGGAACCTGGAGTAAACATTAGTTTAGAATCAGGTTAAAATCTAGGCGAGTGCTTTTGGAAATGGTATAGGCAAGATGGGAAAGATGGTCGAGGCGCTCGCGGGCGTGACCATAATTGTGGTTGTGGGCATCATCACAGGTGAGCGATTCGAACGCGAGGTCACAGCTGGGGGTATTTAAAGGTACTCATGACGCACGGTTATCAGGATCTGATTCGAATAAACGGGTGTCGATGTATTTGAGGGATAGGGGTAGGACTGGGTCAGCTTGATACCCGGCCGGGATACCGACTCTACAAGCAAAGACTCAAACACCTGCACAATTGCACCACGCTCAGAATCAAAGACTCTAAATAATACAATTAAAATTTACTTACGGGTCCGACACGGCCCAGCTTGAACGTAGGTATTTTGATAAATAGGGTTTCCGGCCTTGTCAAACACCGCGCAACTACGCAACAGTGACAGCACCAATCCAATCTGGCGCATGGCATCGATCTATGTGGGAAGCACGCTGCAGATGCTCAGGAGGAGTGGGTCGGGAGGAGGATAAAGTATTATTGCTATACAGTTAGGGTTAGTTAAGTGATTGAACGTAAAATTTATTGGGAGGAGATCTCACCTGCACAGCTCTCGTGCAACAAGGCACGTCAAGTGTTTAGCAAGAACGGGGATTGTATATGTACTAAGGGATTGGCTGAGTTCAAACTTCCCCTTAGGACCTGGTAAAGCGATACAACAGGGGGATTTGAAACCAACGAGGGTACCCCATTGGAGCCGACTTGCAATCATCTAAACCCGGCAGCTAAGGTAGACCAACAACGCGGCCAATCTTGCACACTTCTTTGATCTGTTTGAATGCCATGTCGCAGACGTTCAGAATCAGCGAGCAGAAGACACGAGGTGCTAGGACGTGCAATTAAACGTAAAAGAAACTGACACGGAACTGGGGTGAATCTCACCTGTGTAATATTTGTGTAACGAGGCACGTCAAGCACCACGGTGAGACCGGGCATTTTGTACGTACTGAAGGTGCCGTTAGCAATTTTGAGTGACACGAGAGGGCTGGGCCTTCAAGAAGGTACGTACTTTTAGTTCATTCTGGCCATCTTAATGGTGGAATGCTTGACACGAGGCGACGGAAGAGCAGGCCAATTTTGGCTTGGTCGAGTGCTGTTGGATGGTTGGGGCGATGGGTGAGGTCAATAGGGCAATGGGTAGGGCTAATACTGTACTTACAATACGCATTTGGCCACAGTGGAGGTGGTGGTAGATCGAGAGCAAGGGCGAAAATTTTGGAAGCGCCGATCCATGGCTTGCGGATGATTGACCGGAAGCAAAGGCAAACCTTAGCCATTCTCCATCCTTCATCGTATATATTTTCAACAGCTTTGCTATGCACACTCCTTGTAGATGCTATGGCCGACACTCAACGTTGCTTCTGCTGTAACCGGGATCTCAGCATTCGCCAAGTCTACCGACATGGTGTTATTTTCCAGCGTCGCCTAGCCGCCGAACTTGCAGCTGCGAACATCGACGTTCCTATCGTAGACGACGTAGACAATGAAGATGTCGGCGACGAAGACGCTGAGATGGAATGTAAGTTGGATCCACCTTGCTATTTTTCTGATAGTTTTGACTTATTAAACTCGCACAGAGCCAGCGCAGCCCGTCGGTACAATCGATTTCGAGGACCTTGGCCCGACTAATTTGGAGGAGGTAACTGCAGTTCACCTGGACATACCTCTCCGTAAGTCATCCCATTGTATTCTATACTTGTTTCACGGCTAATTATCTACACCAAACCAGAGGAGGCCCACGGGCTGCGTCGGAATCCACCGGTCACAATCGAGGACTGGCCCGAGCCCGAGCCCGAAGCGCCCAACAGCAACGAAAATAATAGTAGCGAAGACGGCGATAGTTTGAATGGCGAACCGGAATATGTCGAGCTTGATGCTGAACCCGACCTCGACCCTGTCTACGAACCACGTTGTACCGATGCCGAGATGCGTCGGATTCTTCGTATGCATCTGGGAGATGCAACAGAAGACGAGCTCCTCTATCTATGTAAGAGTCTCGTATGATGATACACAACTATGCTAACATCTTAACTCAGACAGCCGCCGCTTAACGACTTACGATCGCCGTATTCTATTATTACTTGCCACCCGCATTCGGACACACTTCTCGCGTCAGATCTGGGACGACCTTCGCCAAGGGATATGCAGCGACCTCGACATCCCTTCCGAGTTCATTGCATGGCGTCGGCTCCGCATCCTATCTCAACTCGAGAGTTCGGAGTATGACTGCTGCATCAACTCGTGCTGCTGCTTCCTCGGCAAGTACAAGGACCTGGATGAGTGCCCGTTCTGCGGAGAGCCCCGATACAACGCCCGCAACCAGCCAAGGCGCTCCTTCCGATACACGCCCCTCCTCCCTCAGCTCCGTGGCTTGTTCCAAAACCGTGCAATGGCTGCCAAACTTCGATACCGAGCCGAGGCCGAGGCCGCATACAATCCCAATGTCATCGAGGACATCTTTGATGGGGAGAATTACCGCGAGCTACGCAAGACCCGTCTCCATCCCGGCAACGATTATCATATTTTTGACAACCCGGAGGATATCGCACTTGGCGTCGCAACCGACGGCTTTACGCTTTTCAAGCGCGTTCATCGAGGCCATGCCACCGCTTGGCCAATCATTATCCTCAACTATAACCTCCACCCTTCGATTCGCACACGCCTTGAGAACGTCCTCTGCGTCGGCGTCATTCCCGGGCCTTATCAGTGTAAGGATATCAATTCGTTCCTCGTGCCGTTGCTGGAAGAACTCTTAGCGCTTGAAGAAGGTGTTCGGGTAGGCGGTCTCAACCCTGCCGGCGAGTCTTATGTGTTCTTGTTACGTGCGTTTCTTATTATCGGCATTGGAGATATGCCGGCAATTGCTAAGCTTCTCATGATCAAGGCTCACAATGCGCTGACGCCGTGCCGAGCGTGTTACATGCAAGGTATACTCTCTGGCACTGTCTACTATATGCCATTGACCGACCCAATTACTAAGGATACCTACCCAATCAACCTCCTGCCGATGCGAACGCATGAGCAAACCTTGTTCCTTCTGGCGTACTTGGACAACCTGGACGTTGCAGATGAGGGAGTTACCCGGGCTGAGTTCTCTAAGAATTTCGGTCTCATTGGACGCTCTGTCTTCGCGCATCTGAAATCTATTGATCTGTCCTCGAGTTTCCCTTTTGATTTTATGCATCTCATCTTTGAAAACCTGGTCCCAAATATGATTAAGCACTGGACTGGTCAATTTAAAGGGCTTGACGAGGGTACGGAACATTACCGGCTGCAGCCGCAAGAATGGGAAATCGTCGGAGAGCTCACCGCAAATGCTACAAAGACAATACCCTCTGCTTTTGTAGGTACACTTCCAAATATTCATCAAGACCGGAAGCTGTACAAGGCCGAGGCTTACTCGTTCTGGTTCCAACACGTCGCGCCAATCCTCCTCTTCAATCGGCTCCCGGAACCATATTATGGGTATGTACTTTACAAATTCATCCGAGGCTCAGCATGCTTACTCATTCACCTAGCCATTTTTTACTCATGCGCGAAATAGTCCTGCGATGTTTAAAGTTCCAAATCACCCGCGAAGACGTAGACGAAATCGAAGCAATGACTGGCCGCTGGGTGACACAATACGAAGAGTGAGTCGTTTTTTTGTTGCTACTCCTACGGGTACCAATTCACTACTAGGTACTACTACCAACACAAGCAGGATCGACTCTCGACTTGTCCCAACACCGTTCACGCCCTCCTTCATCTAGCCCACTACATTCGACGAACCGGTCCACTCTGGGCTACTTGGGCGTTTGTCATGGAGCGCTTCTGCGGATTCCTATTACGAGCCGTCAAGAATCGCATACGACCATACGAGCAGCAAGATAACTTCGTCCAACGACGCGCACAAATGCAGATTGTGTCACGTGTTTTTGATTTACCCTCGCTCGCAAAACCAATTATCAAATATCGGTACGAAAACGGTGTGGAGGTATCTACGCGTGAGTGGACGTATCCAGAATGTGGGCATTTCTTTAGTCTGCCCACGTATGTATACTTACTCTGTGCTACCAGTCCCCGATATCGTGCTCGGAACACCGGTTAACCGTGACTTTCAACTAACGCTGGAAACGTACAACCACTTCACGCGCTACTTTGGGGTCCCCAATCGAGAAGCCACAGCGGCCGAACTACGAGCACGAATCCACCCTGGCTCGGTGACTCGCTACGGTCGGTTTCGTATGACAAATGATGCTGACCACTTCCGTACCGCCGCGTTAGTTGATAACGACCGGATGGCGCGCGACAATTCCTTTATCAAAGTGCGTCTCTTGGGCATATCTTTTTGGCATTTCTAAATCTGTATTGCTCTAGTACGATTTATTACCAGACCGGAGGGCTAACATCGGGGGTAACGACGAGCCATTTGTTCAGACTCAATACGGCCGGCTTTTAGATATCTTCCACCTTATATTTACTGAAAGGTACGTGTTCCACTCGCTTTTTATGGAAACATACACTTAAACAGACACAGTGATGGAACAAGGAAGCCCTACTTGCTAGCAAGGGTTCTTATGTGCGAAACTGGCGGACTTGATGCGGCTCTTCCCGAGAACCCCATCGTAACGTTCGATTTTGCCCAAATGATGAGACTTAGCCCACAGATCATCCACATTGACACAATTATTGCCGTAGTCGGGAGGATACATCTACAGGGCAACGAATGGGCTATAGTTGACCGAAGTCGAGACTGCGCTCGTCCTCAATTCACTGATGCTGACGGAGAGGTCGAGTTTGAATAGTAACTGTATTTTTTCTAGCCGGTATTAATTATATCACTTCTATGTTATTTACACAGCGCGACGACAGCAGAATCTAAGCGAAGATCTTGAGGCGCGCTGATCACGCTAATCAGGCACTACACTTGAAGCGCCTGTGGCGCGCTTAATCACTCCTTGCCTGAGAGGAGCTCGGGACAAAGCGCCCGGGGTGCCGAAAAAGCGCCTACTATCTGACAGGTGCTTGACAGAAGTACCCTACGCACGCGTTAGAAGCGTTTCGCGTTGGGTTAGGTTAGGTTAAGCTCCCTGACTTACCACAGTGTGATCTCGGTCGATTCACGTGCAGGATCCCCCGAAGCTAGGCTGATATCAGTGATCAGAATGTTACATGAACAATTTCCCTCTTCGGCTCTGGAATATAGTCAATCCACCGTCTCGATTCCAGCGCAAGCTCCGGTTCTCATGCCACCATTACCCTTTTCGTTCAAGTCGGGAAATCTTTCCTTGCCAGATTCAACTACGCCGCTCCGTACCGAACCATGCTAGATGGACGCTCGGCTCACGCTAGCTGAATGGAGCCCGAACACAACATCTCACATGGTCGAACACATCGGCTCTAAAACACTCACGCTCACAGTCCCTCGCCACCCAACGGAACTCTAATTGCAGGGGGGCCCAACTTATGAATTAATAGAAGAGAAACGTTGGAGGTTCGGTCGGCGATGCTCATGTCGCAGAGAATGCTGGTCCTGACATGGCACGGGGACCATCAGTGCGTATACGATTTCGCTTTCGCGCCGCGCCAATTCTAGCAACCACCATTGAAAGCATGTGGAACAGATCGTAGTCATACAACTCAGGATGGAAGAGATGGGAGGACTGAGGATATGGTCGAGGGGAGATTTAGTAGCAGGAAACTAAAACCGGCTCAGATATGGTGTATCAACCTCGTACCCTCTTGTATAGTTGCATTTTATCATGTATATGATATGGCAGTCGCATCGTAAAAGTATCGGGTTCAGTAGCAGCCGTTTTATCACGTGATACATGGGCGTTAAGCACCACTGAGCCTCGTGTTATCAACAAGTGCATATTGCCTACGCGTTCTGCCTTTTGCTCTCGTCCATCTACGCCCAGATCTATAGCTACGCAAATCTGATCGCTTGTTCTCTCGCTGTTCTACACGACGATGGCTAGTTTTAAGAAGATGAAGTCAAAAATGAAAGGTCTATTCGACCGTTCCGCTAGCCCTCAGCCCAACCATGAGGCAAGCGGCCCTGTTACACATGCGAGTGGATCTGGATCAGCTTCAGATCGTGCGCAAGGAGAATTCCAGCCTATCAATCCCCCCGTTTTGCCGTATAACTCTCCCGGTCCAAGCATCTATGCTCCCGCCGGGCCTGACAACAACCCCCAGGAATCCAAAAACACCGAATCAAAGGATGGTACCGTGGTTCCGGCTGATAGTAGCTCTAATTACGAAGGATGGTCTGGGCTCAAGCTGTTCGCCCACACTCTGAACAAGGGAGCTAGTGTGTTCGGACCGCTCAAACAAGCAGCCGATGTACTGATCTCGTTCATCGGCACATTCGAGGTAAGTCATGGCTGTGACTTCAGGAGCGATTTTATGGCTATTTGAACGCTTCGTGGCTCTAGACTGTGGCCAAAAATCGAAAGGACTACCAAGAGCTCAAGATACAGCTTGATGTTCTGTTTCGTGATGTGAGTAGATACCTAGGGGATTCTTCGCCTTCCGCCATTACTGCGAGCATGAAGAATCTAGAATAGTACGTATATGATGTTCTTCAGGTATGGACTCAGCGCCATAAAATAGTTAACCATTGGGGTAGTGGCATCAAGCGAGAGGCGGACCTCATTGCGCAAGTGCGAGAGCGGAGTGAAATCAGTCAATACTTGACGGCTGAGAAGGATGCCGAAGAGGTACTGGGGTGCTTTCAGCGGGTTCAAGGTCTGCTTCAGAGGCTCTCTGTAAGTCTCGATTTTGTGCCGCTTTCCCATTGACCTTGACACGACTGAAGCTGAACGCAAACCTCGACACCTGGAAGACTGTCGATGAGATATTGACGGTGAGTTTTATGATGAAATTACACCGCTCGATGTGACTTTACTCAAAACTCGCCACAGGAAACCCATCTGAAGGGGTTGCCAAACTCTCCCGCCGCATACTACCGCTCGGCCGACTCGGCCAGTCTCCGTCGAGGCGGATGCACAGAAAACACCCGTGTCGAGGTCTTGGAGCAGCTGAAGAACTGGTCTTGGGACGCAGCAAGTCAGAAGATCTATTGGCTAAACGGCATGGCCGGCACAGGCAAGACCACAATCGCATATAGTCTATGTGAGCGCTTGGACGAGAATCGAACCCTAGCTGCGAGCTTTTTCTGCTCTCGCCAGCTTCCAGAGTGCCGTAATGTGAACCGAATCATACCTAGTATTGCCTATCAGCTCTCTCGGTTTTCGAGACCGTTTCGCTATGCCGTTGCGCCTGTACTGGAAACCAATCCAGACGTGCACAACCAGCCGATACTGGAGCAGTTCAAGCAACTCGTGGTTCAGCCTGCGAATCAGATAAAAAACACGTTACCAACAAATCTTGTGATTGTGATCGACGCACTCGACGAGTGTGATGTCGAGACGGGCACTGACCGTATCTTGGAGGTCTTACTCTCGCATGCCCATCAGCTTCCCATCAAGTTCTTTGTGACTAGCCGGCCGGATGCGAATATACTCAGCCGCATGCAAACTCGACAGGCCGAGCAAGTAAAAACTGAGATGCGTCTGCACGAGCTTGCTCATACCACTGTACAGAACGACATCAGGACATACTTGAAGACTAACCTTGAACTGCAACTCGCCCTGTCTGAGGCCGATCTTACCACGCTCGTCCAGCGATCCGGGGTGCTATTCATTTATGCGGCGACCGTAGTTCGCTACATAGGAGCAAACAACTTCGCTCGGAAAAAACGTCGGCTTGAAGAAGTACTGAAGGTATCCAGTAGCTCTCGCGCCGAAAGCCACAAAGACATAGACGTCCTGTACACCGCAATACTTCAAGCTGCATTCAACGGTTCTGATATGATCAGCTCAAGCCAAGCTGAGATGCTACAGATACTTCACACGGTGGTATGCGCGTGCGAACCCTTGACTGTGAGCTCTGTAGCCGGACTGCTGGAGCTTGATAGCGAAGAGTCGGTGTATCCAGCGCTGATTCCCCTGTTCTCGGTCCTGCAGGTGTCAGATGTGGATGGTCGAGTCACTACACTTCATGAGTCGTTCCCGAACTACATTACCAGCAAGGAGCGGTCCGATGCGTTCCACTGCAACCAGGAGGCTCATAACACATATCTGGCGCAGCTATGCTTTGACCAGATCAGCAGGCCAAGCCCGTGTTTCAATATATGCCAGCTAGAGTCATCGTATCTTCTTGACAAAAACGTACCTGGGTTGGAGAGCAGAGTCGAAAAGGCTATATCAAAGGAGCTGTTCTATGCCTGTCGATATTGGGGTAGTCACATGAGATTTGCAACCTACAGCCAGGAGTTAGCTGGAAAACTGCTTGCTTTCCTATCTGAACGGTTGCTGCTTTGGATGGAGGTGATCAGCCTGAAAAAATGCGGCGGCCAAGGGATGCGAATCATGTATGAGATGGAAGAGTGGTCGCAGGTAGATATCTGAGTAAATGCGCAATCAGGGTACTAAATTGAGTGACAGAAGAACCGGGAGCTGTCGGACAAGGTTCGATTGCTTGTTAAGGACGCATGGCGGTTCGTGACGTCCTGGGCATCAAGTCCAATGCAGCTCAGTACCCCTCACATCTACGTATCTGCTCTGACGTTTTGGTCGGCAAGTAGTCCAATAATGGAGCACTACCCACGGGAAGCCATGCATATAGTCAAAAGATCAAGTACAGCAATGGGTGTACGCAAAGTGATACCTCTTGGAACGATTACTACTCAGCTAGAGCTACTATGCTTGACTTACTCACCTGACAGCCTATATATTGCTACTGGCGCAAAAAGAGGCGCCCTCCAGATCTGGGACACACGTACGGGTCATCCTGCTGGTCAGCCGCTAAGGGGTCACACAAACGATGTGAACTCGGTCGCCTATTCCCTCAACGGGAAACACCTCGTATCAGGCTCTAGCGACTGCACAATCTGTATCTGGGATACGTGCACCAACCGGCTCATCAGCCAGCCACTCACAGGTCATACGGACGAGGTGCGCTCAGTGGCGTTCTCGCCAAATGGGAAACATATTGCCTCAGGCTCGGAAGATAAAACAGTCTGTGTGTGGGACTCATCTTCTGGAAGCCAGATCTTTGAGCCTCTGGGCGGTCACACCAGCTCTGTGCTGTCAGTTGCATATTCGTCCAATGGTACTCGCGTGATTTCAGGATCAGAAGACCACTGTATTTGCATATGGGACGCCGTAACTGGAGAGATGGTTGGGGGGCCGCTTAAGGGCCATACTCACCCGATTCTGTCCGTGGCATATTGCCCCCAAAGTACACGTTTTGCTTCTGCCTCTAGTGATGGGACCATCCGTTTCTGGGAGACATCTGATGGTCAAGTCATTGGAAACTCACTCAAAGGTCATACAGACTGGGTTCGCTCAATTTCATACTCGCCAGACGGTGCACGCCTAGTCTCGGGCTCTGACGACCAGACAGTCCGGATGTGGGATGCGGTCACTGGCCAGCCAATAGGCCAGCCACTTACAGGTCATACCGATTGGGTCATATCAGTCTCATACTCACCTGATGGCAAGTACATTGCCTCTGCCTCTGAGGACGGGACCATCCACATCTGGGATGCGCTCATTGGTCCACCTGTAGGTCAGCCGCTTGACAGTCATACCAGCGATGTCAGCTCTGTGGCATACTTGCCTGACGGCAAGCACATTGTCTCTGGCTCTGGCGACCACACTGTGCGCATCTGGGATGCACTCACTGGCCAGCCAGTTGGTCAGCCACTCCAGGGTCACTCTGAGCGGGTCTATTCTGTCGCATACTCACCAGATGGCAAGCACATCATCTCTGGGTCTGGTGACCGCACCATTCGCATCTGGGATGCGCTGACTGGTCAGGCTGTTGGCCAGCCGCTTAGGGGACATAATGGCCTAGTCTACTCAGTTGCATACTCACCTGATGGCAAGAGGATCGCTTCTGGCTCTTTTGACGCGACTGTCCGCATCTGGGATGCACTCACTGGCGAGGCAGTTGGTCAGCCACTCACGGGTCATACTATATTGATCTGGTCAGTCATATACTCGCCCAGTGGTAAACATATCATATCTGGCTCTGGTGATCAGACCATTCGAATCTGGGATGCGCTCACTGGCCAGCCTGTTGGTCAGGCACTTCAGGGTCATACAGGCGGGGTCACCTCGCTAGCATACTCGCCCAATGGCGCATACATCATCTCCGGATCTGGTGATCAGACCATTTGCATCTGGGATGCGCTCACTGGCCACACTGTGGGTCAGCCGCTTGAAGGTCATACTGGCTGGGTCTCATCTGTTACATACTCACATGATGGGAAACACATCATCTCTGGTTCTGACGACAACACCATCCGCATCTGGGATGCACAAACCGGTCAGCCTGTTGGTCAGCCGCTTGAGGGTCATACTAGCTATGTACGAGCGGTTGCATGCTCACCTGATGGCAAGTTCATGGTCTCAGGCTCGGAAGACAACACCGTCCGTGTATGGGACCTAAAAGCCAGTCCAGTAATCAGCGAATCAATTTCGCTGCATACTGAGCTTCCCAGTAGCTCGCACAGCGCTTCAGCTACTGAAAATAACGAGCGCCCAAAGACGCATATATGCGGTTCGGCTTGCCAGATTGACGGAAACCACCGACCCTGGACGCTCAACGAGGATGGATGGGTGGTTCTTGATGGTGATAAGCTTCTTGTATGGGTGCCTCCTGACCTGCGAGAAGTTCTCATTCGCCCACATCAGATGCTCCGTACGTCCAGCGAATACGGCTCGTTGTACCTGGACTTTGACAATCATCGGATGGGTGAGCACTGGGCAGATCATTTTATGCCGCTTCAGTCGCCGGGTTTGTTAACGGAGTAGTTCCATGTGCCTTACGAGTGGATGGTCTGTTCTTATAAGTTGTCTGATGAATGCCATTGACACAACGTGTAAGACTATATCGGATGAGACTCGGAACTTTACTGTAATAAAGAATGCTAAGGTGTGACTATGTGTTCCTATACATCGGCAACAACGACTCATTTCAATTACCATTATGGCATTAAGAAATGCAGAACCCGCCTCTAATGCGCAGAGTGGGTTTCACATAGTTAGACCTAGCAGGGAGATCTATGACTGTGTAATATGCCATGTCGACGACCATCGCTTTTGATGCTCCGCTTATCTAAGGGATTGGTTTATCGGCGGAGGTTCGACGCATGCGACGTGCCTGGCGCATTACATCACTCAGGCCTATAGCACTGAGTGGGACTAGTTCAAACGCCCAGTACAGACGTCGCACGGTCGAGGCCGGTCGGTCGACATCCCAAAACGGCAGTGACCGGGGTGCGACGTTGCTGACTCAGCAGACGTTCTCATTTGGGTCTCATTGTTTGGCGCGATCATGGGACGTGCGTGCGCCTCTGGTTGTCTACCACAGGACTCTCACTCGAGCTTAGGTTTTGTCTCTTGAAGGCGCCTCTGCGGCGTATCTGCGCTTATCCGTCAAACTCGAGAACATTCTCCGCTCTAAAGCCACTCGACCAACGCGACGTCGTTCCATTCATTCGGCGTGCCTGCTCTTCGTCTTTTCCTTTGCATCATGGATCCAACCGGTCATGTCACCCCTTCAACCCATGGCGCCCATGGACCTTGTCCGACTAGACCCACCTCCTCATGTCGAGCGGCAAGGGCTGAAACACGGTCTCGTGTGACAGAATGTAGATCTGTTCGACGCGATTACTGGTGAGTTTGATTTGTGGCTTTGGTTCTCGTCTCGTATTATGCCAGCTCACTCTGTCTATTTCAATCATGCGTGCGCCTTGTGTAACCCAAAAGAGCTCCAGTTCCCTGCCCGCGCTGTCATATTTGGGGTTCTCTCTACCCGCTGGCGGAATGGTTTCGCTAACCGCTCGCGTGCCTCATGTATCCAGACAGTAGCCGAGGGTTCCGGTTCAAGGGTACCAACCAACCCATGAATGAAAACCTATCTGATTTAATAGGTGCCAATATCCATCGGAGGCTGAAACTGGTGGCGTGGAGTGATATGATGGGTGGTTATTTAGGACGGGTCAGATTCCGACTAGGTAAGTAACCTGGGTAA
>JAYRCO010000106.1:0-48801 GCA_037042815.1 Ceratobasidium papillatum | reverse complement strand
CGATGTGCCGGCTTTTCATGGCGAGAATACCGTGTACCGCCAGAACGCGCGGGAAGTGCGGGTTACCGGCGGTACACTGGCATTCCCGCTGCCGGTGCGGGTGCAAGCGCGAGAATGACTCAAAAGCGCCGGTTTCTGGCTGCGGGTGCGGGAATCCAGCAAAATTCCCGCCCGACATCCTTACTGTCATGGCCTAGACCATGACCACGGATTTATTACATTTTATTATCATTTTCTTTTTATCTTCATTTGTGATATTTTGGACAAGTCCAGTTTATTCAGATATATGCGTAGATTTAACTTAGGATAGTCATGTGACCTTAATCATTGTTGACCCTTGTTGTTATCTTCTAGAATGTTCTGAGGCTGTACGTTCCACTTCTTATTGGTCCTGGTATTTGATATGTACTGCCTTGGCCATGATTATATAAAGGGAGAGTCTGAGAGCCTTATGCCTCAGAACTCGACCTCCTGTCAACATCCCCACCTACCCTTTAGCCCACCAAAGCTTAAGGTCTTGCATTCCCTGCATAAGTGTTGTGATTGACATGTCTTGTCTAGTCAACGTTGCGCGCTACCTCATTAGCGTTGCGCATCTCACGGTCGGCCTTTATAAGCTCATCCGTATATCTGCACCTCAGACATGTTAGATCTGTTAAGAAGGTCGCAGCTCTGACAGTCCCAAGGTTGTCTTTGCTGAGGGTGGTCTGGATTCTGTTGACCTGCTGCCTGTACAGCTTGGTTTCCTGCAGCAGGGGCTGACTGCACAATCTCAATTGATGCACAGAACCGTCCTTTGTAGACATATATGAAAATGTAATTAATTGCGTTGACGCCTGAGCATGTCTTAATGTTGATATGGCAATTGTACCAGTGGGAGAGGAATGGACTATACGGAACAACACTACAGTTGTTGAGTGTGATTTCTTGTCCAGAATAGGTCTTGGTAATAGTTATGCCAAGGTCACGTCTGTAGTACTGAGGATAGCCATTGTGGACTAAGAGAGTTGTAGGGGTGAATGGCTTTAGTGGCCAGTAGCCTTTAGTACAGATCTTCTTGTCTGCATCCCAGCAGGCAGCTGTTGGAAAATTAGGACCACATGGTCCATGGAGCATAATACTGGTCACAGTGCTGTAAAGCAGTTTGTCTGCTGGATCAGGAATTTCAGCTGAAATCACATCGTCCACATCCTCTGGAGCAACAATATGAGAAGCCTTTTCCTCCCAGACTAATAGGTGCATGTGAGGTAGGCCTCTTTTCTGGAACTCAATAGTGTGCACATGAGCTACACAACCACCAAGCATATTTTTTTTGATATCCTCCAAGAGAGCTTGTCGCTTCAGTTCAAATACACATACTGCAATGTCTGGTCAATCAGATGAGCTTTGTCCAGGAAGTGAGGCACCACGTATTTCTGGCCAATTGGATTAGCTGTCATGGTCACAAAGAATTGTGGAGGTCCAAGATATCTAGTGATTATCATAGTGTCTTGATAAGATTCTGCCATCTGGTGGGCACCACCATAATGAGATGAGGGTAGCATAGTGCCCATATCAGCACCATATTCTGCTGTGTCATCCCAGAGTGCATCCTGCAGGCCAACCTACAAATCTGCACGGATTGTTGCTTGGTTCAATCAGAACCAAATCAGTCAACTTTGATCAACAATAGCCCAAAAGTCAACCAAAGCCTGTTGAAATAGTTGTTTACCCCAGAAGAGTGTACCAAAGTGAGTGTTTGGCCTAGGCATACACCCAGTACCATCCAGTGTCTCCCGGGAAAATAACATGTAAGCATAGTATTCAAGCTCTGAGCTTGTTGTTCTTTTGCCACGCATATTCTGGGCAGCACCTGGGCCATCTTCATCATCTCCACTTTCCTCTAGATTTTGCACTGCTGGATTTTGCTGGCCAGCACCCTCAGCCCAAGGCTCAGTACAGTATGGAATACCTGTCTGGAAACCATGCTCTCCAAAAATGTAGAAGAGCACATCATGCAGGCAGGCATAAGCTGGATTCCATGTGTTGATGTGCTGCATGCCACCAGCCTGGCAGTGGACTATGATATCCTGGGGATTGATTACAGCCTTGGCTGGAAATATGCAGGCAAGTTTGTCATTGGTGGGGCGTTTATAGCGCCAAGGGTCAAGAGTGCACTCGTGTCAAATGATCATACTCAGCCGTGCAATAGGCTGGTTTGCAGTTCTTTGCCATATCTGTTTGTAAATCCCAGCATAGTAGTGATGGGTATGTATAAGACTACTCAGCTCTTGCATCAAAGTGCAATTACAGCCAGCATTTGCAGGATGGTTTGACCGGTGATTGGCACCCTCCTCATGAGAATCATAAATGTAGAGCTGCGCAGATGATGGTGTCTGGTCTTCTTGGGGAGTCAGTGCCCCCACCTGATGGTAAATCTCTCCACCAGTTGAGAAAAGCCATGGTCCAAGTCTGGGCATCTGCAGTGCCTGGTGTTTGAAACCCATTGATGCAAATGCCAAAGCAGCCTTGAAACTGCAGATGTTTTCAAAGAAATTGGGCAACTTGGGGTGTTATCCCATGAAGCGTTTGTAGAGTTCTGCTGGTGGATGTTCTGTAAGGGGCAGCTCAATTTTCCACTGATGGCAGCAGGAACCAAATACTGGCATATTTGCCTGTGACTTTGAAAGTTTTTCTGCATCCCAGTGAAGGGCCTTGCAGTGAGCTCACACAACTGACATGCGCCCAATGTCCTGCCTGCCCAGGTGACCCATACGCTCAACTACTTGGCGGTGTGCTTCATGTGCACCAGTACGTGTCTCCTGGGCCTCGGCCGTTTGGTGTGGTGGCAGTTCATTCTCCTGCAAAAAATATCATTAGTACTTCAATGGTTTGTTGTAACAGTAATTTTAGCCTACCTCTCCATCTGCATCTGCCTGTGCTTGGCCAGCATTGTTCTTGACTGGATTGACAACAGGCTGTACTACTGGTTGCACTGGTTGCACTGGCTAAATAATTTTCCTGTACCAGCTTCATCATATCTGCCCCAATGCACCCTAGATTATACGTGTGCTGCTGCTGCCTGCTCCTGTTTGTGCTAAGAATGTTGGGCAAGAATCCGAACGTTGGAATTCCGGGCTTCTGCGGGCTGAATTCCCGCAAATTCCAGCGTGCAGGCAGCAGGTAGGGAAGCGGAATGGGATTTCCCCCCTGGAATCCCGCCCAGAATCCACCAGTAACTGGCATATAAACGCCGCCATACCGGCGCATTCCCACGCGGGGAGAAGGAGTTGAAGGGGGGGCGAAAGGCTGTGGAGGTGTGAATGAGGTGTCGCAAAAGTCACCACAATTATGATATGTATACACCATAAAATAGAGCAGAACTCCAGCTGTCTAACCATATATAACACTTACCTGAAATAGATTATATAAGGGGGGATCGCAGTCTTAAAATGTCTCAGGATAATCAGCTGAGTATGCACCATCTGGCTAAAATCAGGAACTTGTCTAAAAAGCTTGCAAAAAAATACCTGAAGATGCGCGTTGAGCTACTCAGTTCAACGCACCTACTTGCGAAGTAATCGGGCCAGGGGACGAGGAGGAATCAGTAAAATACAGGGGGGCCTACCCCTGAGAGCGCCACCTGCACTAGTGAATCCCACCGTGCAAATGCCGCTCCCTTGTGCACAATTGGTGCGATGAGCTGTTCTCATCATGTCTGCAAAATCTCAGGTCAATTGTGGCAGTTCTAAGGGGTGAAACTGGGGGAATACACCCCCTGAACGCTCAAACCCCCCCTTACAGCCCATAGCTTATCACACAAGCAGCTTGAAGTATTTCTGATGCCACAGGAGTGTTCAGAGCACAGTCTTACACTATTCTAATGATGCACATATATGTATATTCAAGCACAACATATGTTCTGGTAAGCTGAAACCCGGGGGCACAAGAGAGTCAGCTTACAATGGTGCACACAGTGCAGTTCATACCATTGGGAGGTAGGTATGAAGAATATGAGACACTTTCTGGGGGTTAATGAGTGCCAGAAAACGATTTGCAGCATTAGTTTTGCCTGAATCCTTCACCCTGGCATGGTAAGGGGGGGGAGCGCACTCAGGGGGTTTCTTCAGGGGAAAGAATGCCTGCGATCTCTTGAGTCAGATATTTCTGAAGGAGTTTGAACATACCATTGAGAAGCTGTGATTGATGCGCACTTCATGAGCTATTAAGCTAACAATAGTGATGGGTTTCAAAAAACTTCCCCCAACTACTGTGATTTTCGCTACACGGATTCAGCCGCAACGGCCTGAATAAATTCATTGAAGTAGCGTGCAGTATATGGTTCGAAAGCTACGATTTTACTCCATTTAATGGTGCTAACGGAATCGTGATGCGGTGGACACTGACAGCGGGAATACCGTACATTGCCAGAACGCACACAAAGTGCAGGAGTCCGCTGGCATGCCCGCATTCCCGCTGCAGGCGCCGGCGCAAGCGCGGGAATGAGAATTCACACTCAGAATCCGACTGCGGGCGCCGGAATCCGGCGTCCTGTCCGCCCAAAATCCTTAGTTCATGCTGTCACCTCGCTTGCTATCCTACTGCTCTCCAATTTATAGGTGGTGCAGGCTATATCTATTAGGTCAGTGGTCTTCTCAGAATTTTTGCACATGGCCCACCTGAGGCTGCTGCACAACTACTCAATTACCTCTTGCCCTTGCTTGACGTGCTTGCTGCGCAATTTGATGGTTGGTCAAATTTTATCGATTACTTGGCCCTGCCACTGGGGTGTTAAGATGAGCCTGGGGCTGTGGTATGCAGTGGGCATCAGGGCTGATTTTTTGATGCTCTAGGTGATCAGCTTCCCGGGCTTGAGCTTGTGTACGTTCTGGAGTGGTTGGTTCTGACCTGAAACCCCCTTATTTAGCACTTCATTTAGGTCATTTATGATGTTCCATGTACTCACATGTTAGCAGCTGTGAGGCCAAAAAGGTGTGATTGAAAATTGAGGGCTTTGAATTGCAGCTCTGAGGTCTGCCCATTTTTTAACATTTTTAATTGAAATCCCAAGATCTATTCATTTAAACCACTTACAGCTCTGAGAATGTTTGTGGGGGAAGCAGTTTTTGATTTGGTTTGTACTCTGTTTTTTTCTCCCCACATGATAGATACTCCCTATCTTTTGGTGCCAGACCCCCAACAAGAACGCCTCTGTGACAGCCTATTACAAAAGATTTTAATCAAATGTAATTAGATGCAATCAAAATCAAGAATGGGGGTGGGGGAGCCTCAACCGTCCGCTGCACAAACTGGGTACTTTAGGTAAACTTGTTTGTGGTGCTGAGGAGCTCTTGTAGCATTTTTTCTCGAGCAATTTGGTTGAATATTGGTGGAGATACTATTATCAGCAAGCAATGTATTCCCTATGGCCTTCAGACACTGGTCTTCTCGCTGCATGGAGAGTTGTTCCGTATAGAGTACAATTTCCTTGTTTTTATGGATGTGTTTACAGCTTTGTAAAACGCATAACCATTGTGCTACAGACTTTTTGAATGTCCAAGGTTTGGACAACACCTTGGATCTCGGCGCTTAAGGTGGGTTGGACCCTGGTTAGCTTTGAGGTTTATGACGCAGCTTTCCCACGCGCCCTCTCATTCTTAGTAGATATCCCTTGGGATTTGGGGCTACATGGTTCATATAGAATATAGCTGCTTTATCCTTAAGAAACCCTTTAACATGTTGTGCTGCCTTGCAATTGCTAAATCCAGTGTCTTGTACCCATGTCTCTACTTTGTATACAAATTGTTTGTATGTGTTGTAGTTGGAATTGCTGCTGTAAGGCACAGGCAGCTTGGTTTTGTAACCGCCAAGTTCCAGTTTTTCTATTTTAAGTTGTTTCTTGTGCTTCTTGTGCTCCTTCTCTTGCTTTCCTTTCTTGTATGCGTCCTTTTTGTCTGGGGTCATGTTATTATAGTTGCTATCGCTGCCAGAGGAATTGTCTGACAACAATAACAACAAGGACAACAAATTGTGAGGATCTCTGGGTGCGCTTGCACTTCCTTCCTTATTTTCATCCCTGAGCTTTTCAACTAGGTACTCTCCGCTAGGTAAGCCTTAGGTCGTTTTGTCTTCTTCATTGGCGTATTGTTGAAGCTTTTCCTCATCTCGCACTCCAAGTCATCTACATCGACTCCTAGCAATACGCACACTCCCCTTTTCACTTTCTTAGGTTCATCTCCTTTCTCCAGTCTTTTGCTAAGCCCAGCTGTATTCCCAACCATCTCAACTACTTGAAATAGTTGATATGCCCTTAGCTCATATAAGCAATTGGGATTTTGGTAGATTTGAGATACATAATTGAAGTCTGATAGGGTTTGTTTGTTCCATTTTGCACTTCTAAACTAGCCTTTACTGTAGCCTTATTCCCAGAGTTCAAGGGTTTCATAGCGGATTTGCAAGGGGTAGCTTCTCTGGTTTTGGTGAAGTTACCGTCCAAGTTTATCACTTCCTCCTCCTCGTCTTCATCAGGTATGTTTACATGAATCTTCAGTTCTGTAGCATTCTCTTTTCCTTTATCCTTAGATGCACCAGCTTCTTGGCTTGTTGGTGGCATACTGGGCCCTGCTACAGGTTTGTTTTCCAGAGTAGCAGGCTTGTTGCCTGACGCAATTGGTGTACTCTCAGGTGCATCTGGTTAAATTCCTGCTCCCGCAATTTTGTTATTTGAACTGTATGGCCTGCTCTGAGCCTTTTGCCTTTTGGGTCTAAGTGCCTTGGCGCTTGGGGTGGCTGTGCTATCTTCCTGCTCCCCCATTGCGTTGTCCATCCCTTGTAGGAGACGTGTTGCCTCTCCGGTTTCCCCGGGTATATGCTCTAAGGTAAGTCAATTTTCTCTACTCTACTTGCGTTGCTGGGCGTTGCGTATATGCGCAAATCAAATAATCCCAAGGTACTGCGTATCTCCACAGCCTCAGTATTGTCCTCCGCTGCACAAAACAAAACGCTGGATTCCTGTTCGGCCCAATGCTCCCTGTCCTGCTGGAGCTGGTATTGAACAGCAATTCTTTGGTAAAATTGCCAGTGAGTTCCATTGGGCCTAGCATTGTGCTTATCCTTGAGGCCAACCCTGCTTGGGCAGAAGGATTGGTGGTGGGCCCGGATGATCCGCATCCCATAGACGCTTTGACTTGAGCTTGTTTCTCCATTTCTCCATCAGTAGCTATTTGTTCCTTGTGTGTAATTAAAGTGTACTTAGCACAATGACCAAACAGTGATCAATCATCAGGATGATTGCAAGTATACGTTTCAATACTTGTGAGCCAAAGAATGCCAGGTTTTTGTAAATCTGTAACAGATGTTAGCAAACAAACAATAGTCCCAGCATACCTTAGATTATTAATAACAGATAAATCATGATAACCAGATCAGATCTTAAAGAACTGACAAGTGGTTATCAAAGTTGTACATGTTAAACAGTAAGGCTAAGATACAGGAATGAGACAAAACTACAGGCTCTTTATACTATGCTACGAGGAGATTGCCTAAGTGCCCTTTGAGGCCGTGTATATCTTGTCTGCAGCTGTTTGCTGTGGTGTTGGATCAAATGCTCATAGCCAACGGACAGCTGAGCTAGTTTCCCCAACATCTTGTGATCTCCAGCAGCAATGAGCGGCCATCTTTGTTCTTTGTTGCTCATGACCTGAGCTACCTCTGCTTCACCAACAGAAGGCCCTGGCACCGCGGATCAATCATTCGTTGCTATTTGTATGGTGTTCAAATATGCAGGAGAGATTTTGACAGGTGGTGTATCCAGCGCTCTGCGGTAGCCAGATTTTCATGACCAGTGCTCAATCCTTTGGTGAAGCCGTTCTGATAACAGGAAGGGAGTAGTCTGTTTGGCCAATGCAGCAAAACCACCCAGCTCATTGATTCTGCCTCATCAAAGTACCTTGTCTTCTCAGGCAAGAAAATATGCTGGAGCGGCAATATTAATCAACCATCACATAGCATTTGCTAGCTCCGCCAAGCTCAAGAGGTCTCCAAGGTACTGGGTGCCGCTTATTTAGGCAGGCTTGTTCTGAACTAATGAAAGTTGTGCAGTTAACCAGCAACTGACTCACTTCATTGGTACTCAAAAAAAGGAACACAACACAACACACTCCACAATAGAATGCAATATGTCTGCTGACAGTTTTGGCTGCATGGTGTTGTTGGCGACTGCTGGCGCGGTGCATGCCGCTTGAGATATGATTCTGGGTTCTGCACAAGTGTCATTCATATCTGTAGACCCTGCCCTGAAAATTTGAGAAGTGTGCTTACCAATAAGCTGACATATGTATGTCAGCAAATCCTCATCCATACAGTAAGCTGCGTCCGTGTACAGGTAGCCGGTCGCTCCTTGTGTAGCATGACTGTTGTCACATCATGAGGGCTGTTATTATGAGTCAGAATTCAGGACAGACCTCGCAGCCATAACATGTCCACTGTCATGCCATACTGCAGTGCCGTGTATCTCTGCCCTTGCAACTCAACTGAGCAGGTCAAACAAGGCAATCATGTGAGAGAGGATATGACATTGTTGTCTGCAAACGTGGGCGCAAGGGGAACGCTGGACCTCACCTGTAGTGTGATACAATGTAAAACTCACTATTGCTATTCTGATGCTTCAACTGTACCCACAGATGAGCACAATGTCTGACGCAGTGCAACCAGGAGCTTTTGGGATTCATCTCTATTGTGCCTAGGAGTACTAGAATGTACGCGTAAGAAACCTAAGTCTTCTGGAGTTGTGATGTTGAGAGAGGCAGCCATACTTGGCTGTGTCTGTATCAGGGCATGAGCAACAGAATCATATGGTTGCATACGTGCTCAAACTCTTCGCTTGTGACTAGTATGTCACTTAGCGTGGTCCATCTGACCTCAAGAGACCACAGGCCAGGTACCGCCCCTTGGGCTGCAGCAACAAGGTGCAGTTGTTGGCGAACTCCAAGATATACAATTGGGAACACCCTTTTCCGACCTTAAGATTTTCCTTTCCGCATGACAATAGGAGATAAGGCAGCAACAAAGCTGCCATCCAGACGCCACAGCCAAGTGATACCTGTCAATCTTGAGCAAAAGGGAAAAGACAATCACATGAAATCATTTGAGCACATGCTATCCATGCACTCACATGTCCTTGTGCCAAGAGTGGAATGCAAATCATGATGTTATGAACTGTAGAGTGCAAAGCATGATGTTATGAATTGTAGAGTAGAGCAATCTCTGCGTATCAGAGGGATGCATTCTCCTACATCTTCAACGGTGTCTCATAACCTTACTGCATAGGCTCATGAATTCAGTTTCATAGCTTCCCCGGTTGTGACTCACATAAGCAGCCAGATATTAACAGCTCCATGGGAAGCTGCTCAGCAGGTATTGCCAGTTGCCCAGTGCTTTGCAACTAGGCTGAATTGTGTCTGACATTTGTGAACAGGAGTCCTACCTATCAAGTAGATTCTCCACATATTGGGGAGACAACTGTTGCTCAGTGCCAGCGCTGAGAATGGCGAGCCAGTGAGAACAATCATCATGATATTGCTGGATTGCATGCAAGAAGAAATCAGCGACTATTACGGTGTTCCACAGAACCTTTCTTAAGACACCTGTGGCAGTGATTGGACCACAGCTGGAGATTATTCATAGGCTTAGATAAGCCAAGACACATGTATTGTGGAGCCAGGCTTCTACGCTACTGCTCAGCACTTGTTTGGTTGTACTTGGTTGTCTGCTGGTGAAGTTACAGCTCAGGCAGTCCAGCTGTTTTTAGAAAAGGTTTTGTGGATGCATGGTGCAACAGCAATGAGCATGCTGTGGCTGCCCAGCCAAGTACTTTGAGAGCTCGTAACTTCGTCATCTGACTACTCTGAGAGTGCTCCGCCTGCTTTGTAATTGATGGCTGGACTGCTTGCAGCACCGTGCCAACACAGTGGCAGTAACTTCTGGCTTGGCATGTAATGATGGATGTGGCCATCCGTGTAACCAGGGCTTTCCTTTTTGATGGTTTGATGTCCCCAGGGGGGGAGGTTTCTGCATAGATGAATTCATTGGCGCCATTGGCCTTCAGCCTGGACCCTATTATCAGGACAGAACAGCGGATATATTGTATCAGTCCTCCTGCCAAATACCAATGTTGCAACAAATGGTACGGGACTGGGCTTGTGCTGAGGGGCAGTCGTTTTTCTATTCATGAATGGTCCACGAGGAGCTCGCATCTGCAAAAAATCAAAGCCTAATGATACCGCGATCCCGCTGGATCTGAGCAATTTCTTCCATGGGTATCACACTTCAGCCGCACCTCTGAATCACACACCGCAGCATAACTGAACATGCACTATTTCTCATCAACCGAGCTCTCAATCAATTTAGCTTCAAGCCATGAGCCTCGAGTGGTGCGCCTGTGGGAAAATTGGTTGACATTTTTGACTGTACATGGGATGGAACTCACAAGAGCTTGCCTTCTTGGAGGTAGCAGCCTTGCTGCCAGTGAAACTGTTATCTGATTTCACTGTAGCACTTCCACAGTGATGCAGGCTGCCAGCTCAAATGTGTTGCACATTTCTAAGAGCTTTGGATTTTGCAAGCTGTTGTCCTGCAAGAGCTGATTGGGACATCAAGCACATCGACAATTCAGGTTCCTGGGACGGAGTGCGTCACGTTAGTGCCTGTGTCATGAGGCCCCTTAAATGGGGCACTCAGCTCACACCAGCCGGTTGCTCAGATGCAGGTTGGTAACTAGCTGGGTTTGACAGTGTTTGATGGTCGATGCACAGCAGTGTGACACTGCAGTCCATGTGGGAACGAGCGCCGGCTGCTCAGTTTGCGGGCCACGCCGGCTTGTCAAGACAGGAAACAGCTGCAAGTGCAGGCCCCCTTGCGTCTTGTTGTCATGAGCGACGCCAGACATGTCCTCCATCTGTCTCCCGACCCCCACTATCTTGAGTATGCCTGAATCGTGTCTATCTGTTGTGTTCTTCATTTGCATGTATCTCCGTTTCTTATCTGTACACACGTGTATCTGCCTCGCTTGCTGTCACACGTCCTCGCTTAGTTTTTGCATGTGCGCTTAGGCGTTTGTCATTTCTCCGGCCTCTTCAATATAAAATCGGCAAGATGAATTGTTCTGTTCCTGAGAACAATACACCTCGTCTTATTTCCTCTCTCAGTTGCTATTGCGGAAGCTCTCGCCTGCGTAGTGACTTGTTGCGTTTCCCTTCTGCACTTGCGCTTTGAACAGCGTGCTGTCTGCTGCATGGTTGTGACACTTGTCCAGACAACCCACTGAGCAGCGTGCAGTCTCTTGATTGGACTGGCGGCGCGGGTATGTATTCAGCGTGTTTCATTGTGTTTTGAAGGGGAATGAACTCAAGATCCACGGAGGTGCTTCCAATTGCATAGCCTGGTTCAAGCAGAAGGGCCAAAGGTGCGACTGTGATTTTTGCTCCAAATGAAGCGCATGGATTGAGCAACCGTCTCAAGCATGTGTTATCGTTAGCAGAGATTTCCAGCGCTCTATACAACTTGACATACCAGATTGCTCGGTACTGCTACCAACCTGCGTTAAGGACAATGTCTAGAAACCTGTACAAACAGCATTCCAGAATTCTCAAAGTCAACGCTAGATTCATGATTACAGCAACAAGCCGCTCCATGGCAAGTGTAGCAGTATGCCATTGTTTGTCCACCACGTTACTTCTACTTGGCCTGTTACTGTCAAGGGCGGCCTCAGGCAATGAGAACGACGAGAACCCGAGTGCTTGGATGCATGTTTTATATCCACTCACCGATCAAGCTCCTACCATTTGCAATGACAGCTTCCACCTGTTGCGCAGTTTGCTGATCCTTCTAATTTCCCGGATTGGCCCTCAGCAGAACGTGTTAATGTTTGTTATTCTTGACACCAGGGTTTTCCCTTCCACGCGCTGGGGCCACAAATACATTGCGCTCTGATAGCCAATCATCCTCATGTATCAGCTCCGTCTCTATACCCCTGGCAAACGCGTTGATCCGATGCTCAAGGGTGGGTGCCTTGTATTGGGGTTTGAGCTCTGGTCCGTACATGCTATCTTGGGAGACTGGTTTTTGGGGCGCCTCAAAGGCATCCAGTTGCTTCTCAAACTGGTCCACACACCTTTGAAGCATCATGAGGTCCTGCGTGCTGTAAATTGCTGGCTCACTCTCAGACATGTGCGCCTCTTGCTGATCATTTTGGTGGCTTCACTCAAGCAATGTTGACCAAATAATGTGCTATCACATGAAAAGCAATTGAAATTCCCCCAAGTCCTCCCCCACAAAACCTGGGTGTTTGCATTGCAGAAGAGATTCTGGTTAGGCTGAGTGCAAAGTGTGGTCACAACCCAGCCGCTGCAATCATTTTGAGACTGCAATGCGAAAGTGTCTGGATATTCGATTGCGCCCAGCTCCCAATTTTTGGCAAAGATATCGACTGCACATTGTGCAAATATCAACATGAGATGTAAGCTACAAACCACATCAATTGTGATTGGTTCACCCTGCGTGCCATCAGTTAAGAGCATGATCGATCCATCAAAGAGGTGAAACTTTCAGACGGAGGTGCCCAACTTTGTATGCCCAAAGCTGTGCCAGCAGATTCACCAGATCAGGGACTTGAACGCTCGCCTGGTTCATCCACTGTTGTGTCCCAGCTTGATCGTATGGGGCACTGGCATTCGCCTTTCCAACACTTCATCGTGTTTCAATTCCACACCAAATTTGTCCCTCACACTGTGAGGAAGCGCTGGACCGGCGTAGCAACGAACGCGCGTTTACCGGAATTGCAATTGCTAAGAAGGAATGGCGGAATACAGGGGAAAATTGTTGACTCTGTGGTACAGCATGGCAACATCCCTTTTGTCCTCTAACACCCCCCTCAGATGTCCAGAGCATTCCAAATGTGGACGGACTAGAAAAGAGTCTCATGCTGCTCCCATTAGCCGGGAGGGGACATCATTTTTATCTGCTTGAGGAGCTGTATCCTCTCCTCAAAGTGTGCAGTGCTGCTGGTGTTGGTGTCTTGAACAATCTCATCCCATTTGGGATGTTTTTTGACCGCCCTGCCAAGCTATGAAAGCAAACAATGAACAACGAGTGTGGCTTGACAGACACAGTACGTAAAACAGTGTAGTTCAAGCCATGTAATCATGCTCAGTCTTTCCTTCTCCCAGTCAATGAACTGCAGGAGCATGGCTGGCTGACCTCCCATCCTACAGTCAGGGTAGGGCATGGGATAAGCATTGCCAGGGCTGCTCGTTAACCCTTGGTAAAGTCCCATAAGTACTGATATTCAGTCAATTGTTTGTCATCTGTCTCAGGATCCTACTTGCCATCCCTGAGGTGCAGTGAACAAAGTGTTACCAGGCGAGGGAGTTGATATTCACCAATCCAGGTTCAGGAATAGGTAGGTGCACTACGCTACCTAGACCTTCCTGTCAGCACACGTGAGTCGGTGCAGCCCAAGCCTCACCGTGTTCTGCCGACCGTCTTTTCACCATACATCCATGCCTGGCAGGCAAACGATATGACAGCATTCAGTTCAAAAGCCAATGAACAAACAACACACACTCTTGCTATGGCCAAATTCACATCCAGCTCCATCTGTGCATCTGCATCAACTTTATTTCAAGAATATATCATTTCGCTTTACAAGGAGGAAGTGGGGCAATTGGTCGTTCCTTAGGTCGGCTCATGAAAGTCAAAATGACATAGCCCGCGCTTTGAGTTTGTACATAAGTGAGTTGGTTTACACGAAGCTTTGGAGAACAGACAATGTTACATTTGTACGTGGGGTATCTTCTTCTTTTCTTCCATATACTTATCTCCCTCAGACTGCTTGATTTCCCGCGGACTGTGCATTCATGATGCTTTGCGCGGAAAGCCCAAATATGGTTCCAAACCCTTGGTTCACGTCAGCTCCCAGACTCTGAAGCCGCGATTCCTCTCCTCCCTGCCCTATACATCCGTCATCCTACTTTTTGCACCTCAGATTGTGCCTCCACAACATCATCAAACCAACATGTAAGTTTCTGTCGGAGGAAATTCATTTTCCCCTTAGTGTTGTCAACTCTTGTGTCTGATGTGTTAGAGTCACTATGCTTTACTAATCCTTGGGTTTATGGCGGCTTACAACAGGTCGTGAAGTGCTTTTTTGCTGGAGTGTTAACTTTAAGCCTGCAGTTGATGGATCGTAGCACTCGCAATGATGTGTTGACTTCATGCATGCTTATCCACACAAGAAGAAACTGCCAACCATGGAGTCTTTCACACCCTGAAGCCTTCATGGTGAGCATGTTGTCTTGATTTACTATCAGTAGGCACTCATTCTACTATGCCAATAGATATACTTGTTTGTAACAGGCGTTGTGTTATGAGCGACGCTCATACATGTCCTCCATCTGTCTCCCGACCCCTCACTTGTCTCAAGTATGCCTGAATTGTGTCTATCTGTTGTGGTCTTCATTTGCATCTATCTCCTTTGTCTTATCTCGCTTGTACTCGCCTATCTTTCGCCTTTCCTTGCTTCTGCTCGCTTGCATGTACACACATGTGTCTGGCTCGCTTGCTGTTGTATGTCCTCTCTCAGTTTTTGCTTGTGCGCGTAGGCGTTTTGTTACAACCCGTGAAGTAGACAAGGCGTTGTGCGGAGTGCAAGTGCCGAACGGAGTGCAGAAGGTCACTACGTAGGTATGAGCTCCTGTAGTTACAACTCAGAAGGGGAAACATGACGAGGTGAATCGTTCTGAGGAGACAGAACAATTCACCTGGCCATCTATATATTCTAAGCTAACATATGATGACAAAGCGCTAAGCGCACAAGCGAGACTAAGCGTGAGGAAGAGATACTGAGCGGTGTCAGCACATGTGAGTATGCACAAGCGACAAGAAGCGAGAACAAGCGAGATAAGCAAAGGCAAGCGACATGGGCACATGGAGTAGCAAAGATAAGACAATGAATGACATGTCACACAGGCAAAGGCGAACACACAGGACATAGAGACAATATTGAGACATGTCTGAGAGTCGCTCATGACACGTTTGTCATCTCTGTGTCCTTTTCGATACAAATTTGGCAAGCTGAATTGATCCGTTTCCTCTGAACGATTCACCTCGTCTTGTTCCCCCTTTTTGTTGTTACTGCAAGAGCTCTTACCTACGTAGTGACCTTCTGCACTTGCACTCCGCACAGCGCCTCGTCTACTTCACGGGTTGTGACACGCTGAAATTTAATGGGGATGGGCAGTCGTTGCTGTGATCGTAGTCGCTTTGTGGTGGTTCCAGTAGTGAACAGTTGCCAGCAAACTATGTCTATAATGTATTGTGTACAGCTAATCCCAGTTCATGATAAAAATACCACATTGTGCTGCCTGAAAATATGTTACATGTACGCAAGATGTCTCAGTGAGCACGGGGGATTTGAAGGATTTCACTAGCTGTGGCTGTGGGTCAAGTGGCAGTTGCTAGACTGCTCATATGCATAAACACTTGCTTTCCACCACATTGGCTTTGCTGCACTGTTGATTTATTGATTGGATCATATATCTATTGATATCGGAATACAACATGTCCTTGAATGCCAATCACTCCTGTGTAACCTGTAGGTCTGCGGAGAGCGCTGCTGAATATTGGCTAGACGTCAGAGAGGTCACCTAACGGGGATTGAGGTGATGTAACACAAATTGCTGAAACATCTCATATAACATGTTGCATTTGGATGGTTCCAGACAGCCGTTGTATTTGCACTGGTGGGATGATTGGAAACATCTCAATTGCATGCAACAACTTGTTTGCGAAGGTGAACCTTTGAGCTGTGGTGTGCACTGAGATTCTGGGCTTGAATGATCTTTTCTGACGTGCCAGTACAACTTACTGCCAGACTGCAACACCTATCAATGCTGTGTGGATGAACGATATTGGCAGGCTTACTACATTCAATGCATGGGCATGTATTTTGCGTGCTTCATTAACAATCATGTCCCTCACAGTGTTCTCAGCAGTGATTATTGCTTCAAGGTATTTCACAAGTCATGATGTTCCTGAAGCTTAACTACTTGCATCTGCAAGGCAATACACCACATATGGGTCAGACACCTTGGTGTTAGAGACCCCTGTCGTCACGTACAGCAAGCTTGGGCCAATCAATCCAATGCATACAGACATCATTCCTGTCACAGTTGGCAGAGTTGCGTTTGGAAAAATATGGGCCATTGTTGATTGAAGGGGAGAGAACGCACGTCCAATGCTGGGTGTCAAGCGCAATAACAAAGACAAAAATGAGCATGATTGATTGTCTTGTAAGTGAATTTCATCTACAAAATGTATTCTCTGCCAGTGAACCAGTCCATCCAGAAGCAGCTGGATATCTCAGGTGTGCCTGGCGTTCCACACATACCACACCAGCGCTGCAGCAGAACCCCTGGCAGAGCATTGTCCTTGGCTTCTCATGGCAGGTTGTAGCCAAACAAGAAACACTTCAACTGTCAAGGATGAGGGGTAGTACCTGGACATTCTTGATGATACTGGGGTGTACGTTTCAATTAGAGTAGGCACTAGCATTTGCCACAGTGAATTACAGTATCCTCCTATATGCAATAAATATCTATCATGCGGAGCGGCTGCGTGTTTTGAAAGTCTTGAGCACCATTCCACCTGCAACATAGAACTGCCACTGTGTTGGAAGGTGCATTTCTGGCAGGCGTGATGTGATTGCTGGCATGAAGAACAGCATTGTTTGCGCATATGGTGCTGATCCACCAGTACCCGCGTGGAGCCAACTGATTTAGACCAGTCCCAACCTTGGTCCACATACATGTATTCCTAATGAATACAAGCACCAGCATGCAGCACCAGCCAGGATGAATCCTTGAGCGGACAGTAAACACACCGTGTAGACCCCACATAGCGACTGTGACCATCAGGAATTCCAGGTAAGCCAGGATCTCACGCTGCACTGGTCCACTGGCCTGAAACGGATGATCGCGCCCTGACATGCATATATCACTCTATTTCCAGCTCCCCAACATATGCAATGCTATTGAGAAATTGAAATAGCTGCACCCTGAAAAGCATTACTGGCACTGGCAGGCTGCTGCTCCAAGCAAACATTGCGCTCGGCCCGGGCAACAATAAGATGTATTAACAAGCTAGTACAGCAGGATTTTTACTGCAAACCAATCATCCCTAAGTAATACAACAGGGAAAATACATCCCTGAGTACCAAAATCACTCCAAGTGCTGGACATCTTAGCCACAGACCCTCAGTGGTGACTTAGAATGCACGGATGTGTTCAGAATAGCATTTTGCACTATACAAACGATCTAGAATCGCTTATGCACATGTTTCAAATGAAACCCAGGATCTTAGAACATTGGCCACAAAAAATACTTGTGCATCATGCAGAAGGTGTAGTGTATCGTGTTATAACATACTTCAAAGGGCTAACAGTATCCTGAGACTGATTGGAGTCACTATCAGGATTTCAAAACCAGATTGTAAGCCTGCAAGGGGGTCTGTAGTCACACAAAATGCTTGTAATGTCTGCAGACAGAGTTTCCTGGGTTGCATGAAGGCATCATTGGGAAGCTGTGAGTAGCCTGCATTGAATGTCACCTTCATCAAAAAAAATGAGATGTGTTCCAAAGATTGCCCTCCTTTTAGAAAGTTTGCTCTGACACAAGTGTTGTTGTTCATTGGATCAGTTGATAGCAATAGCTTTGGAGATTAAACTCTGAATCACTCTAGGAGACAGCTAATGATATACTTTGATTTCATCAATAACTACTTTTCATGTATATCTTGAACAATCTCTGTTTGTACTGACTGTTCCAAGATGTTAACAGCAATACTGCAATGGCAAGGTTCTTAAATGACTGCATATCAGTTCAGCCTTAGTCACTTGAACTGCTAATTAACTTCTAGATGAGGCAAATAGTGCCTGATGTGTGTACTTCAGTACTCCTTTCAACTAGTTAGGTTGTGGTTACTAGGCAGGTATAGTTAGCCACACTGCACTAAGCACTTAAGAGTTCACACCATAGGTCTGGAGTGTACGTTCTGTATACCTATAAAACACGATTAAGCGCTATGAAAATCACAATAGGTTTGAGAAAACACAGGCAAGGCAAGTCAGGGACACAAGAGTCAAGTGGAGTGGCAGTGGACACGCCGTAGGCGATGGTGGAAGAACAATGCATGACATGGGCACGTGACCCGGACTAAGTACAGGCGCGGTAGCGCCGCCCCACTACAGGCTCCCCCCCATACAGCGACCTCCGTCCTCGGAGACGAGAAACACAGACAGCACAGAGAGAAAAGAGAGAAAGAAAAAGTGTCCATTAATAGAAGGAAGAGGTAAAGTGAAAGGGAGCGCGACCGAAGCACACAATAAGGTAAAGAGAGAGAAAAATAAAAGAGAAAAAGATATTAGCCGCGAAACCTAGGGACGTGTAGTAAGCCGCGGGTATAAACAAACGGGGTATGAACACGAAGACTCAACTAGATAACCGATTGCTGATTTGGTAATTATTTGGTTGCGTGGGATCTTCTCGCTCGAGTGGTAAACAAAGTTTGGGTCGTGGTGAGCGAGGCAAAGAATCCGGCGCAAAGTACACGTGAGGTCGCGAGGCCTTGTCATCGAGAGTCCGCGCGGCGGTGAGACTACAAGCATAGCAATTGAGAGTGGATCCGGGACAAGGAATGAATGGGCGAATAAGTCGGGCATGCGCTGCGGACGAGAATGTATTGCCGTTGAGGTCTTCAAGCTTGTAGGAGTTGGCGGATCTCTCAACTACTCGCAACGGGCCGGACCAGCGTGGCGCGAGCTTTCTGAGCGAGCTGTGTGTTTTGTCAAGCCTGGCGTCGTACTTCTGAACGAGGTCTCCTTGCCGATAATCCACTACCCGTGCCTTTTTGTCAAACACCTTCTTGCGCCTGCTTGCGTGTTCGAGTGCGTTTGAGTAGGCATCCTGTCTAAGCGAGTACATGAGTCCAAGGTTTATGTCTGCTTTGTGTACTGCCCTTGTTACAACTGCCTTGCTGAGCTCGGCCTTACGGTCTGCTGACAACTGCCCCGTCATTAACTCGCGAGGTGTATAGCCGAGGGACTCCAAGACTCGATCGTTGAGTTGCGAGACTGCTGTAGCAAGATGTTTGGGCCAGGCAGTTGGCGTGCTCTTTGCGTCGTCTAAGTCGCTCGGGTCCTCTCCGACCCTCGGGGCGCAGAGCTTCTTCAGGCGGCCAATCAAGAGTTTGACACTCCCCTCAGCTAGGCCGTTAGTCCAAGGAGCATATGCCGGTGTCTTGATGACCTTCGCGCCTCTGCCTTCTGCCCAACGCCAAACCTCATCGCAATCGAAATGTCCGCCGCCATCCGCCATGAACGTTCGAGGGGTGAGGATAAGGTCGGCTATCTTGTCGAGCGCATCGCAGGTGAACTTGCCAGTACCGGGTTTGCGACTAGGGAACGCGAACATGTAACGCGAGTAAATGTTGGTCACCACCAGGACAGTCTTAAAGCCACCGTGTCCCTCTGGGAGTGAGACATAATCGCCGACCAGGAGATCGAACGGGCGCGCACGAGTGATGGGTCTGAGGAGTGCCGACAGTAGTCTCGGGCCGAAGTTCTTGCATCTCGGACACGAAGTCACCGCCTCTGTAGCCTGCGCTCGAAGTTTCGGCCAGTGGTACTCTTGCTGCAGAGTAAGGACTGTTAAGTCTTGGCCAAAATGACCGCCTGCTTCGTGGATGGAAAGTGCCAGCTGTCCGCCCTCGGATTCAGGGATGCACTCAACTTTCGTCCCGGCTCTCGAGTGTTTCCCTCCCGAGAGCCAAAGTTTTCCCTCCTTGATGAAATAGCCCTCGGCCCGATGAGCTCGTCCAGCGCATACTTGAGAGCTGCGAACTCGAGGAGGAACGGTATATACCGCTCCTCCGTGCGTGAGGTTCTCTTCGACGCGAAAGCAACCGGATACGTCACCTGGCGTGTGTTGCCCTTTCCATCAGTCTCCTCCCAGACCTGTGATAGTACCGCACCAAACCCGTACTTTGACCCGTCCGTCGTGACAATAAACGGTCGTCCGTCGTACACTGGAGCTCGTAAGACTGGGTCCGACGTCAGTGCAACCTTCAGTTCCACGAACGCTCGCTTCTGCGTGTCGTCTAGGTCGACCTTAGCCTCGCAAAGCGCCCACTTGTACTCGAAACCGCCCTTTGCAACATCTGGAGGGGTCCGCACATCTCTGGTAAGATCGGAGAGTGGCTGGGCAATTCGTGCAAAGTTTTTGATCTTTGACCGGTATGCGCCGGCTAATCCTAGAAAACCCATCGCTTCGAGTACCGAATTTGGCTCTAGCCATTCAAGAATCGCACGCACTTTTATAAGGTCTGGTTTGATCCCCTCCTCCGACACTCTTGCGCCCGCAAACAATGCTTCGGACATGAACAGGACCGTTTTTGTAGCTGACAAAGATATTTTGTGAGTGCGACATCTGTCAAAAATTGAGCGGAGACTCCCCATGCCCGTCTCGAAGCCGTCTGACGCCGTTGCCATGTCATCCATCCACACCTCGAGGTTCTTTCCTAGCAGATCATGGAACATGTGAGCAACCATTTCACAAAACGTCGTTGGCGCACCGGTTAGCCCGAAAGGCATCCTCCGATACACGTAATGGCCTCTCCCTTCGACGTAAAACCCTGTATACGGGACACTCTCGGGCGCGATAGGTATGGCATGAAAACCGGCTTGCAGATCCATGACGCTGACGAAGCGCTTCCCTGCTACCGCTCGTTGCTTTGCCGCCAGGTCACCCATTGGGAACGGGCGGATCTGCGTGACTTTGTTAACCGCAGCGAAGTTCTGCACAAGCCGCCACTTAGCTGGTTGTGCTGATTTCCTCTCCTTGGCCTCTTCGTGGTAGCCTACTTCGGGATATCGAACTGGAATCCCGTACTTGCGGCACTCCAAATTGGCCATGCGCTGAAGGGAGTCGATTGACGGTCGATCGGCGCCTCCGGGTTTGGGGACCATATTGATGGGCGAGACTGCTGCCACCTAGTCCTGGGTGACTCTCTTGGTAATACAGGCTGGCTCGAGCTCATCCAGCATGTCGTATAGTGCCTGGCGCTGAGGTTCTGACAGCTTGCGTTGCCCGGTGCGTTTCGGAAACGTGGTACCTTCTGGAATGTCCAGTTTCATCTCTGTGAAATTGACCGGCAGTACCTCGGATAGGTTAAGGGCGAAGACGTCTGCGTACTCACGGAGTAGCTGTTGGACCATGACCTTCTGCTCCTCGGTAAGCCCATCACCAACCCTAACCTTTTGCAGGATTTCCGCAACCCGACCCTCCCCAAACGGGTTTGTTGTTCGCTCGGATGGGGGCACAGGTGGTGTAGGTTTTATAGGCTCCAACAGGCGTGCTTGCTCCACAGTAATAGCCGCAATATCGACCGGACCTCGCGCTCTCTCCGCTCTTTGTTTGGCTTGATCCAGTACCTCCTCTAACCCTCGCGTTTTTGCCTGCGGGACAACAGTTTCTGTCAGCAGTACCCCTCTCAGTTTCTCTTCCTAGACTTCCTCTCTCACTGCCTCCCACAGCTTGTCTGCCGACTCGGGCTCCATCATCTCGGGCGCGTCGTCCAGCTCCAGCCCCTCGACCAACTCCAACGCACTTTGCTCCACCCACAAGGGGTTCGCATTCTCGCTCGACTTCTTCCTCAGACGTAGGCTACGACGCGGAACTTGCTCACCCAGGGTATTTTTGGACGACGCCTCCAACGATGCCGGCACCTGTTCCTGCACCTCCAGTTCTGGTTTTTGACTCGTGCTAGGTACTGGGTGGCTAATCAGTACAAGGGGTTGAGGTCTTGCCAGCTGCTTGTCGGGTGTCGGCTTCTTCGGATTCTTGTTCTCGATTACGAGACTACCTGTTTGCAAAGGGAGAGCCAGTGAGTCCGTTCGAAATATTTGCGTTGCACCCGCCTTTTTCAACCAATCCTTGCCTAGGAGGAGTTCGAATGCGCCTCTCGAATCGATGACCTCGAAACGGATCGGCCAACCTCGATCGCGGTACTCGACGAGACCCACGCCCGTACCCAGACTTGGTATGCAAGCGCCGTTTGCCATACGACATATAATTGCTGACTCTCGTAACCTGCCAAACGAGTGCTCAAACTGTGCCCATAATGTTGCATCGAGTACGCACAGCATAGCCCCTCCGTCTACTGTTCCCCAGACCAATCGCTTCATACCTCTCTCGTCTCGTGCTATCCGAAGCCGTAATTTGAACGGCCACTCCTTCCCATCACTATCTCCCTCCTCCAAACTTCCTATCTCAACTACGGTCTGCTTGGGATACAATGCAAAAACAATAGATTCAGAGCCGGTACATGTACTAGTAGAAGAAAAAAATTGCACTGTCCTGATTCTGTTGTCCTTGTCCGATCCCGAGCCACCCTGCTTCTCCAACTCCACAGGCATGGTCGAGTCCGGGTCGACGTGGCCGCCTTCTGCGCACGCCGACCCCGCTAGTTTTCCGACTCATATCCAAGACTCTCCGGCTCCGACTCTGCGCCTGACAACTCGAGCTGGTTTGTATCGCGGTATCGCTGCCTGGGCGTCGGTGTCGCAAATTGGGTACCCGCTCTACGTTCCGCCTTAAGTGCTTGGCTAACCCTCTTCCAATACTCGCGCTTGTGCTCCTGGAGCGTCTCTTCGGGTAGCGCGGGGCATTCGAGGAAGCGATGGTCGCCTTTTCTGCACTTTGAGCAAAGGTCCGCAGTTGGCTCGTACGTGCCCGGAGTGAGCAGATAGGGTCGGTCTAGGTTAGGCCAGCGGTTCCCATGTGTGCTGTGCCACGCCGTCTTGCTCGCCATCCAGTTGGTGCGGTTCTCCGGAGTGTCCGGGATAGGGTTTCCGCCGGCTGGAGGGGGATTCGCGCGGGACATGCGTGTTGCAACAGAGTCAATGGGGCCCGTTGGAGTGAACAGGGTCAAAGGTAGTGACGGCATGTGGGGCGGATTGTCTCGAAGGTGGGGCGTCGATGGGGCAGCGCGAGGCTCGACTCGGGGCTTGGTTGGTGTAACTTGTACCAGCGGAGCGAATCGGACTTGAGAGGGATTGTCTTGGCGACGGGGGGTACTGTTCGACGAGGATTGGGGTTGAGCTAGAGGTTGCCACGACGAGACCGGGGCTTTCCACGCTGACTTGGAGTAGCTGTGGTATGCTGGGGCAGGTGGTTCGGGTGCAACACTCCTACCGCGCATTTGTTCGACGAGTTCTTCGTGTTCCCAGGCAGCTAGCAGAGCCCTAGTGCTGATCGACGCGATATCCTTGATTAAGTCGTCGAACTTGTCCACGTACGAGTCCCGCTTTGGCAGCATATTGACGATCCATCCCTTCAAGTCAACTTCGACGGTCTTCGAGACACGGTCCTCGTCTGTACTATTGACGTTGCGGGCAAGAGCCTTATGCTCTTCGGCCCAGGCTTGTAACGGTCGCGAGGTATTTGTATCACTCTCCAACAAGTCCTTGACAACTTTCAAGTCAAGCCAGTGAGCGTCCCAGTCCCTACGGTAGGCTTCGCGTTGACCCGCAAAATCGAGAGGCGGGGTGGGCCAATGCTTCTCAATCTCGGGCTGGAGTTTTGACCACAGCAGTGCACAGGATTTACGGGCGGAGTCGGACTGCAACACGTCTAGCCACACGTGTGCTGGGCTTTTGTACTCGATATTATTAATCCATAGCTTTGCGATCTCGTCATCAGCAAGACTGAGGGTGACTTGTTTGAAGTAAAAGCGGTACTCAGCTTCGGGTAAGGGCTGACCCCGTCCGTTGAAGCGCTTGAGCTCACGAAGAGCCGCAATAGCGTCTTGCATAGCGGAGGAGGAGCCAGCCGGAGCACTCGTGGCGGCAGAGCCTAAAGATGGGGGTGCAGTGGTCCCCGTAGGAGAGATGGGAGCAACGGCCGGTATTGGAACGGGCGGAAGCAGAGGTACTCGCGGTGGGACGCAAATCTGGACGACGACGGTTGGTGAAGACGGTTCTCCGCCTAGGCTTTGGACTGAATCGGGTGAGGAGTCTTCTCCCTCGCTCTCGGACCCTCTTGCGTAGCGTGCCGCTCTAGGTGCAACTGGTCGAGAAAAGGTGCGACGACGCTGTGGGGTGAAGGGTGTGTGGCTGTGCTGTTCGCGCTCACTATCGGATGAGTGGTTTTCGGGCGCGGCACCTGGACTTGGGGGGAACGGGATGTGTGATCCAACTGGGCTAGATTCAAGAGATGGGATGATCGAGGAAAGAGAAGGCGGGCTTGAAGAAGACAGTTCCTGAGCCGGTGCTTGGGGTGCCGGTGAAGCCAAAGGAGATGGAGTCGGTAGTTGGCCACGAAGCGGCGCTGAGGAAGTGGAAGCAGTAGATGTAGAGATGAATTGGCCTCGCGAGTTACGCGGCCGGTCGTGTGTGGATTGTTTGGGCGCCGTCGTGGCTGAAAAAAAATGGTGTTTTGCGTCAAAACGCGTTCTGATTGTTGTGTTGGCTGTTCTTGGTCTGTGGCGCGTGAGAGTCGCGCTACAGGGCACGCAGGTAGGAATCCTGCGTTGTCACCACGGTGGACACGCCGTAGGCGATGGTGGAAGAACGATGCATGACATGGGCACGTGACCCGGACTAAGTACAGGCGCGGTAGCGCCGCCCCACTACAGCGGCTTTTGAGGGGCCTCAGCAGAGCGATTGATATATCCTTGCAGAGCCTGTTCAGAAGTGATCATGCACATACAAACACATGCACGTGAAATGAGAGCACTGCCACACATTGTATCACCTAAATATGAGGATGATACAAACCGCAAGCAGTGGGTGATGGATTGGCTGTACATGGAGATATCTTTGGCTTTCCATTGGCTGGACATTGGACTGAGCTTAGCATGTGCTGTGTGAAACAGGGTTAGCATCTTATTTGAATCATGGTAGCTTCTATTACGCAGATTGAAGTCGGTCAGAAGTGCATTGCCAAGGTGAAGTCAAACAATGTTAGTTGTTTGCCAACCATATCAGCAGTCTGTCCTTGGGCCGCTCAGAGATTGGCTGATTGAAATCTTTTACAAGTGGCGACCGGGTATGCGCATAACCGACATTACGATTGTATTGGGATGGAGGCAGCAGCTTCAGCAGAAATCAAGTTATAGTCAAAATGATGAGTCTTTACATCAAACTAATTGGCGCTTAGTTTGTATGTAAAACATCCTGCCCAGTTGTTACTCAGAAACACCAAGCGATGTGCGCTGAAGAGATGCAAGCTGATGCCAATTATGGAAGATTATTCCACACAGCTTAGGCGCACAGATTTAGGTGAATCCTGACAAAACATCAGGCAATCACAAACTGGGACTTGCAATACGCGGACTTTAGAGAGGGATTCCATCCATAACATGTGGCACTGCTTGCATGAACTTGTGTGATTTCATTTGACAAACATATCTTTCATCATTGGAAATCCAAAAACTGCCTGCATTACATTATATTCATTTATAAGCCATGTGGTGGACGCACGTTGTGGGTATATCTCATTCTGCAGGAGTGTTCCACGTGCATATTCAGATGTCCTCAACACATTTTTAAAACATCTGTCGCTCACAATGACAGGGAGAAGAAAGTATGAGTTTGCTAAGATGGTGGCCTGAAGGGAGCGTGTTACAACCCGTGCAGCCTCGGAAGGCAGATGCAGAAGGTGACGCAGGAGATTTCCACACAGGTAAGAGTTCCTGCAAAGGCAGCTGAGAAGGGAACAAGATAAGGTTAATTGTGCTGAGGAAACGGAACAATCCACCTTACAGATTTGATATTCAAAGAGGCAGAGCAGTGACAAACGCCAAAGCGCACAAGCAAGAACAAAGCAAGAACATGCAACAGAAGGGGAGAAAAGTGCATGCGTGCACATGTAAGCAAGCAGGGGCAAAGACAAGCAAAATATAAGCGAGATAATCAAGTAGAGACAGAGCAATATGAACAAGACAACAGATGGGGACAACTCAGGCATAGTTCAAGACAGATAGGGGTGGGCTGACCGGTGGAAAACTCGTCTGGCGTTGCTCATGACATAGTGAGTTGGTTGGCACAAATAAATTTGTTAGTTGTAAGTGCTCCAGCTTGGCTGAGTTATTGTAGATATACAGTGGTGACTAACTGCCAGTTGCAACGAGGTGTTGCCGCTACACCTGTAGATTTGGTCATTCCAATACCAAAAATTCTGCAAGCTCTGCCAGTCCAACCAGATTGCTGGAACCTTTCTTTCTGAATCACGCTGAGTATGGGTAAGAGTTGCTGACAAGACATATGCATGAGCCCCTCTGGTCAACATGCAGGAAGGCTTCCAGAAATTCCTTGACTTGGCAGGAGTTGAAATTGGTGACCATTGCTGATAAATAGCAACTGGCAAATGTACAGCCAGTTTGCCAAATCATGTGCCTCACAATGTGAGCAACTGTATGGACCCTTCAAATGGATCATACATTTGGGTAGTTGATTTGGATCAACAAAACAGTTAGGATTGTCTTATTCATTCTGTCTATTTTCCCATGACAAATTTCCCTCCATATCTGGCCAATCTAAGCTGACACACATCTACACTGTGAATTTGACAGTCAACCCAATAGGTACCAAAGTACATGCATATGTAGTTGAAAGGAAGTTAAGCAAAATTTCTGCTCCCTTGATTTCAGCATCTGCCAGCGCCTTTCCAGAGAGTTCCAGTGATGCCATTACGTGATTCCATGCACTAGGTTCAGTCTGTTGCTAAGCATTGACTGTTAGACCTCCTTATTAGCCCTAACCGCATTAGGGTTTCCTTAAAGCTGGCCATGAATTCTGAAAACAACACACATCATGATTGGAAAGATTACAGCTACAAGAATATACACGTACCAGTGCTCAACTATTGTTCCAAATTCAAGTTGCCTAAACCCCTGAAAAGCACCACAAGGCCTTGTAGAGCTGTGATGTAAATATGTATCATTACTTTTTGTGTCATGAGTAAATGCTTCTTAGGCAGTTGTTAGACTCTTACGTGATTCAGAGGTGAGAGCAAGTTGAGTGAAACAGAAACAGGACAGCGAAAGGCCTTGTCTTTGTTCAATAGAGTGGCACAGCCAATGGAACAAACCAGCACATGTGCAAAGATTTGACACATCACAGTGCACAATGCAATAGCCATACAAAGCAGATAGAGATGACGCACATACCTGTTGCCAAAAAGAAAATATAGGAAATCAAAGCACAGTTGCACAACACTAAAAAGGTCACATGACTCTGTGGATATTCAGTACGTTACACTACATTTATCAACACTCCCCCTGATCTGTCATTTTTGGTGTAGTGCTGCTCATCAGTCCAGAGCAAAGAACAAGCAAAGGCACAACAATTCAAAATCATGACAGAATACTGAAAACACCAGAATCATGTGTAAATCAATGCACTTGTAAATCTGTCAGCTGGATTGTTGTCAGCTGGGATGTCAACAATGCTGGTGTTGTTACATTCAACAATTTTGGAAGAATAGAGAAACATGAATGTGTCTATAGCATATGTAGCAAGTTGGGTTAACAGCAGGTTCAATTGGAGCCATACTCTCACAGAAGATGTGAGCTGGTTGTTCCAAACAGCATGCCTAGCTCCCCATGGAACATACAGGTTCACTCAGCTTGCAACGCACCTGCAGAGCATGAAGCAGATTCTTACTACTCTGCTAATGTGGCCATTGTGGTGTGTCACTTAGTCACATGGGAGATGGAAGCGCTTCTATACATAAAAGCATTACCAGAGATGGATTAACAATGGAATTGTGTTGCTGAATTGGCGTCAATATCTCCAATTTGCATTAATAGACCGGAGTTGCGCATGTCAGTAAGACATAACCCTTTTGTGACTCTGTAATAACATCAGACGTTTTACCGCAGTGACTCGAGCAGTGTCAAAGTTGTGCAAGAAGCTGGACTTTATGTTAACAGCTTGAGCAGTGTCAAGTTGTACAGTTGTGAGTCACCATGTAAGTTGTCCCATTTTGCTAGCACACAGGTAGTTTGGTTCTTTTTTGTTTTTGGAACATGGTTCATGATTGACAGAAGGGCTCATATATGATACAGCAACATCAGCTTTGTGTTGCAACCTGTCCACATGTCAGGAGCACCAGACAAAGCCAAGTCCTGTAACTGTCGTGAAATGGGGAATAAGATGTGGTTGATTGTTCTGGAGCTCCAAAACAATTTCCCTTGTGTTTTTCAGCTTCAAGCAAGCCTCTGCCAACAAAGCTACAGGCAAACAAGCAAGAACTGAGCAACACATGCAAAAGATAAGAATGTCAGGCAAAAACAAGCAATACCCAAGTGACTTAGCAACTGGAACAGATTGGAAGAAGAGAATAGGGGCATGACACACCACACAGCACAAACGCACACAACCCAAGGTTGGGCAAAGCATGAAGGAAAGAACTAAACATACATCAGAGTGTTGCTCATGATACTTTGAGTAGACCAATGAGGTCAAAGATTTTCTCAATACAGGCGGGCATGTTCTGATTAAGAGTACCTGTGTATGAGTGACTTCCATGTCTCAGAATTGTTGAATCTGGCCTAACTCCCTGGTTTTGTATTTTGACTTAATTTTTCCTTTGATTTTATTCACGTGACTAGGAGTAGCACAGCAAACAACTATGTTGTTGATTCAGGATACAATCATGCAGTATACATCAGAGTGCTGACAACACCTAACGCATATGTTGTTGTGGTATTTAATTAAACCAATTTTGCCAATATAATTAGTCAAGACCTTTTGCCAGTATGAATGCCTCAATAGAGACCACACTTTTGGTTGAACTTCAAGTAATGACCTGGAGCAACAGCGTAACCTTTGAGAGATATTACACATATGTCTTCCTTGAATGGAGCATTGAGATCAGCAGCTGTAATCCCCAACTGATGGATACACAAATTCAGTGGATTGGCAAGATACAATGCGGATGAGGTCCAATATCATTGTTGCAGCAAAGAACCCCTTGAAATTGAAATTGGGATGTTGTTGATTGCCCATTACAACTATATGTGCCTTGTCTTGAACTGGGGTATCACTTTCATCAAACCTGAGCTTCATCAGCCATGCACAAGGTAAGATGGAAGTGTAGTTAGGAGTAGGTGTAATTTTGAACACTTTCTTGGAAACGTACTTGTTTTATTTTCATCCATGGCAATCTGCCATTCTAGTGCATACTGCTGGTCCTCAAGGGTTTGATTGCATCTTGTTTTCAGCTTATATAAGTGTGATATATGGAGGTTCGAGTTTGTTGTGGTTTTTGTGCATGCATGCTTTGAGTGAGGGATCCTCACTGGCTCAGGTTTGTCACCAATGAAATATCCTATTTGAAACTCTTCCAATACTTTGTTGGGAAATCTGTGATCACCCTCAAACAATACACTCATGGAGGGATTGTGTTCCTGTATGTCTTATTTGGACAAGTTAGAATAAGAAGTGGTTGTTGTAGAGGCTTTGCTCACACTACTATTTAGTTCAGGAGCTGAGAGTTGGGGTTCAGGATCATCTGTATCTATATTTTTGCATTCCTCAGTGGTTTTCAGTTCAGACTCAATGATTTCCTTTCCTATATTTTGTCTGGCATGGCATTGGCACCAAGAGCTTCATGAGGTGTCTATGTAGCAATAGCATCAGCTCATCAGATTGGGTGTTTCAGGGCTGCATTGGGTTTTGTGCATTTTCTCATGTTCCAGAAGTAGCTGTATGCTCCCCTAACTGAGCAGTGACAATTCTGACAAATTGTCTGTCTTGAGATCAAGCTTAGCTGAGGTGCCCAAAAGAGATACTATGTTTGGATTTGACAGAGCCAGAAGCAGTTTGGGGCAGCACATGTTACAGGAGAATTAGATTGCACGGTGAGGTGAAACAATAAAACGCCAAGTACCTGTAGGTGTAACATGGATACCCGTGAAGATTGCCTACTTTGTACAAGCCTGCTACTTGCTTTGGTGAGCTAGAAGCGCTGAAAGGGCAAAGCTTCAGGAACATGGGATGTTAGAGCTCTGTGACAAACCAGTGGGAGCAAAGGTTCTGACCCCACTATGGGTCCAACTGGCCAAGCAAGATCAGAACAATGACATTATGAAACACAAGGCACCACTAGTAGTTCAAGGCAGTCAACAGACAGGAATCAACTATGGTGAGCTGTTTGCCCACGTTGTACAGTCAGACACACCTTGCATTCTCTTTGCCATAGCAACCGTCAAACATTGGGATATACACAGGATGGACAACACTAGTGCATTCCGACATGGGGAAGTGGAGGAGGAACTGTACATGCAACAGATACCAGGATTTGAAGACAGTACAGATTGAGTCCTGCAAATTGGAGGATCTCTCTACAGCCTAAAACAAGCACCTAGAATATGGAAATCATATCGGCAATCAACCTTGGACTCCTCGGTACATATCAGGGAACAAAATGGGGTAACTTCAATCTTAGCGGTATACGTAGATGATATAGCAGTATTCACAAGCAAAGGACATGCAGCCAAAATCAAGGGGGAGTTGATGTCTCTATTCAAAATGAAAGACGTTGGGGAGCCGACTGAGTTCTTGGGATTTCAGATCACACAGAACAGGGAAGAAGGGACTCTGTTGCTCACACAGCCAAAGGACCTCGGAGGTATAGTGGAGAAGATGGGTATGACCTCGGCTAACCCAGCTGTACTACCCATGAAACCAAGAACTCAACTTCATGCAAACACTGAAGAAGAATCAGATTTTCCATATGCAGCTAACATTGAAGAACTCCTGTATGCAGCACTGGGTACCTGACTGGACATTGCATTTGCTGTACAACATCTTTCTCAATTCACTGAAAACCCAGGGGCAGTACACATGGCAGGTATAAAACACATGTATTGATACTTGCGTGGAACACTGGACAAAGGGATCACATATCACCAGAGTGCTGGTCTAGACATCAAAGCGTGGTCTGATGTAGATTGGACGCTAAATGTTCTCAATTGAAAATCTATCTCTGGGTATGTATTTACAATTGCAGGAGGTGCCGTAACATGGGGTTGCAAAAAACAGATATCAGTAGCCCTGTCTTCACTCAAAGCTGAGTACATTGCTCTTTCCCTTGCTGCTTGCCACTGCCTTTGGCTTCACCAGCTACTCAAAGATGTTGGCCTACCACCCCTATCACAACCCATAACAATCTACATGGACTCCGCATTGGCTATTGCATTGGCTAAAGACAACCAGTTCCATGGGAGGTCAAAGCACATTGATGTACAACACCAATTCATTTGGGAGTGTGTCAACTAACAACCGGTTTTGCTACAACATGTACCGGGCAAAAACAACCCAGCAGACGTCCTCACCAAAGCTCTGCTGTGTCCTTGCTGGAAAGCACACACTGATAGGATCATGCATGGAGTGGTGGACAACAAGGTGGAATGGGATTAAGAGCAGGAGTAGCGGAGAATGGAAGAAGGGAAAGGAAGAGGTCAAGGGTGGTGATATGGTCTTTGCAGAGGAGTGTGTGGTTTTGGTTGAGGGGGAGTATTGGGTATGGTTGACCAACAACCACAACCATGGGAACTGACAGCTACATGAGTTAGGATTGCCCCCAGTAGCGTTGCCCCAACTTGGTAACATTGTGGTAACAGTGGAAGTGATGGTACAGGAGGCTGTGCATCTCAGGACTGAGGAAGGACAAGGGATTATGGTTTGGAATAAGCTGTGCAAGCCGGGAAGAACACTACTGTCCTATGAGTAGGCAGTGCTGGGAGATCTAGAAGATTCTATGGACTTATAGGAATGACTTGGTTGTATGTTTATATTTTATAAAGGCTATGTTCTCTTCTATATATAAGAGTGGTCTCTGGAGAGCCAGACACTCAGACTCGAATACACTCTACTCACTCTCTCTACACTTGGGAAACTCCTGAGGTGCTTAGTAACCAAGACTATACTAGAAGGCTTTACAGCACTAGTGTCTGGTGAGCAAAACCTAAGAAGCCAACAACCCTTCTGGTACCTTCTCCTTCTATTCCTCTGTTGCCTTGCGCAGCTTCCTCAAGTCCATTTTTAGGCCCTTATGGCCCAACTTCTCTTCCTCTTCCTTCCATGCCTCCAAGTCATTTGCCCGGATCCACCATTTGCCCAATTTTACTACCATTGTACCGGACAATAAGGATATCAAATTACAGCTACTAGAGATACACCATGACAATCCTGTTGCAGGTCATCAAGGACAGGCAAGGACCCTAGAACTCTTATCTAGACAATGTTATTGGCCCGGCATGAAGAGCCAGGTAAATTGCTTTGTAGAGTTGTGCAAAATTTGTCAACAGAGTAAAGGCCATAAACACATGGTGCCCAAAAAATCCTTATCAATACCGGATAAACCATGGGAAGATATTGCTTACAACTACATTGTCAAATTACCGGATTCACAAGGGTACAACAGCATCTTAGTTGTAATCAATTGATTCTCATGACAAGCACATTTCATCCCTTGTCTAGAAGTGACCAATGCAGAAGGAGTAGCCAAGCTCTTCATTCAAGAAGTATGGTGATTACATGGATTACCAAAGACAACGGTATTGAACAGAGGCGTAACATTCAATAGTCAATTTTTGAGAGCCCTCTACAAGAAACTTGAAATCAAACCCAATTCTTCAAGACATACCATCTAGAAACCAACAGAATGACAGAACGTACCAACCAGTGGCTGGAAGGCTTCCTTAGAAGCTTCTGCAACTATTGCCAAGACGATTGGGCCAAGTGGCTACCAATAGCCAAATTCTGTCATAGCAACCAGGTCAACACAGCAACCGGGAAAACGGCCTTTGAAACAATCTATGGAAGGCACCCCCAATGGAACATTTTGGATCTAGAAATGCAATAACCTCTGGCAAAAGCAATATCCAACACCATGCAAGAGACCTGTGATGAGGTGAAAGCTTTCATGGAATTCCATCAGACAAAAGAGAATGAACCCCAGAACCAATTCAAAGAAGGGGACCGAGTATGGCTAGTAACAACAAATATTAGGACTCGGCAACCAATGAAGAAGCTTGATAACAAGAAAGCTGGTCCCTTTATCATCAAGAGAAAGATATCTTCACATGCTTACTAACTGGACTTACCAAGCACAATGAAGATCCACAATGCATTCCACATGAACCTGCTTCTTCCCTTCATAGAAGACATTGATTTTCACAGGCGTCAAATCAAACCACCCCCAATTGTCACGGAAGAAGGGGAGGAACAACATGAAGTGGATCATGTGGTTGCATGGGAACAAAGGGGGAAACAGCTGTACTACCAAATCAGGTGGAAGGGCTATGATCCAGCAGAAGACACCCTTGAACAAACTGAGAGGATAGCAGAACTGCCCCAAATCATGGGAGATTTACTCAGCAGACATCCCAAAGCACTGACTCCAAAAAATTTCAAGGTAGATAAGAAGTATAAAAGTGAGGGGGTAAAGCCTCAAACCTCGGCATTAGCTATCCAGCCTTGCTACCACCACCACTCACAACTTGCACTCAAAACCCCACTTTTATAAACTTGTATCTACCATGCCTGCTCAACGTATAACTCCCAAGTTGCTGTCGCCGCTGCTGCCCGCCGCACAGTCACTGCCCATGCCAGCCGCACAGGCACTGCTGCTGCCACCCCTGGACGTCATTTCAACATTAACATTGTCAAGGCCTGGCACTACATCCGGCACAAAAGTATCAACAACAAACATGATACCCGCAATTAAATTCTGATAAAGCCCAACACGGCCACAATTACTGAGAAGCCACCAAACACTGCAACAGCTTCACTTGCAGCTGGGACTATGCCAAGCATCTTGACCCCAAGGCCGAGCTTGACTGTATCCCCATGAGGGAATGGGATGGGTGCAGCTGGGTTGGAAAAGACGCCTTGTGGTACCCCAAGCAAGGGGGCCTCAAGTGGGTAGGAATGTGGTGGAATAAGCCCAAGTCAGACAACAATATGCTATGTACAAAATCATTTGTAGTAAATAGCTTTGTAGCAGACTTGGTGGAGAGGGTGGTAAGGGCGGCAGAAGAGAAAAGGAAGAGGGAAGAAGGGTACCCAGAATGGATTCTTTCTTTGTACCAAAGAAGGTTCTCTTCCCATTGGTATTTGTTGAATTGTTTTTTGACTGTGGGTGGGAAGTTTTCCTTCTCTTTGGTACTGTAGATGAGTGTTTGTAGGGACTCATCCTCTTGTTGCCCTTCTTGGATGGAGGTAATGATATCTAATTGAGTGTCCGCTTTGAATCCAATAAATTGTTTGGTGGCAATCATTACTTGTTTTGGGTTTGGTAAATTGTTATGGTCGTGTCTTCTTGATAAGGCGTCGGGTTTTGTTGACATCTTTCCTGGGCAATAGTGGATATTGAAGTTATAGGAGGCTAATTCTGTATGCCACCTGGTGTTCCTTTGATTAAAGGTTTCCGCCTCCTTCCACCTCTCCAGGTTCTTATGGTCAGTGTAGACTTTGAACACTTCTACTGTCCCTTCTAGATACATGCACCAGTGTTTAAGGGATTCTACTATTGCAAGTAGTTCCTTGTTGGCTGTAACATAGTTTCTTTGAGCATTGTTATAGCTTTTTGACATATACGCTACTGGGTGTAGGTATCCATCCACGTGTCTTTGGATTAGAATGGATCCTATTGCTACTCCAGATGCCTCTGTCTCTAGGATAAAAGGCTTGTCGGGGTTTGGGCGTATCAACACTGGGTCTTGACTTACTGCCCCCCCGATCCCCCGGAAAGCCGCCCCGCAATCTGGCGTCCCGTTATATGCTACTCCCTTTTGTGTTAATTCATGTAGTACTCTTGCAATTAAGCTAAAGTCTTTGATGAATCTTTGGTAGAAGTTTACAAATCCAAGGAATGCTTGCAGTTGTTCGACTGTTGTTGGTTGAGCCCATTCTTAGATTGCCTTGATTTTCTCCTTTTCCATAGATATTCCTTCTGTAGAGATGATTAGGCCTAGGAATCCAATCTTGGTTTTGGCAAATTCGCATTTGGTCAATTTGGCAAAGAGGTTATTTTCCATAAGTCTTTTCAGGACTTCTTCAACGTGTTTGGTGTGGTCTTCTTCATTGTCAGAGAAGATTAGAATGTCATCTAGGTAGACTACTACGTAGACGTCAAGTAGGTCGCTAAATATCCGGTTCATGAATTCCTGGAATATGCCTGGTGCGTTTTTGAGTCCAAAAGGCATTACTAAGTATTCGTATACTCTGTACTTGGTTTGAAAGGCAGTTTTCCATTCATTCCCCTCCTTGATACGTGTATTGTTGTATCCCCATCTTAAATCAAGTTTGGAAAAAAGATTCCTTCCCTTGACTTTATTGATAAGTGCTACTTGTAAGGGTATGGGGAATCAATTTGGTATCGTGATGTTGTTTATTTTTTGGTAATCTGTGACTGGTCTCAGAGATCCGTCTTTCTTCTTTACAAAGAAGCATGGTGATGTGATCTGTGATTTACTGGGTCTGATTCTTCCATCAGCTAGTTCTTGGTTGATGAGTGCTTTTACTGCTATGGACTCTATAGGTGATAGAGGGTATATCTTTGCCAGTGCGGGGAGTTCTGCATCTTCCTTGAAGTTTATGTTGCTGTTGTATGGTCTGTGTTCCAGTAGTTTCTTGAATAATTCTTCACTGAATACTGTTTGGTGTTTGAGTAGGGTCTTGTGTAGGTACCTTGAATATTTTGATAGCTCCAGTTCTTCTTAGGTTATGGTTCCTGCTTTGGCTGTTTCTGGTTTCTTTTCCCAGGATATTCCCATTGTTTTCCAGTCAATATCTGGATCTGCTTGTTGGAGCCAATTTAGTCCAAGGATTATTGGTGTGTCCCCTATTTCCATGGCGTAGCAGGTGACTTCAAAAGTCCATCCTTCTATGTTAGTTTCTTGTTTGACCTTATGTTTTATTTCCCCAGGGAGTTCTTTTCCGTCAATGGCTATGACAGATTGTGGATGGGCAAGTGGTTCAAGTTTGAGATTCTTTGATTGTGCAAAGTCAATGTCAATAAAATTCTTCAATGAGCCAGAGTTGATGAGAGTTTTTGTGGGATCCATGATTCCTTTGACCATGGTATATACCGTAGAAGCAAGATCCAATTTTTTTAAGTAATATACACATTTTCTTTTCTTGGTTGCAGGTTTGTTGGCAGTGTCTGACATGGATTCAGCCTGCAACTCTAGTTTTCCGACTCTAAGTCAGAATTTTCCTTGACTTCCTCAATTGTTCCTTGTTTCCCATTGGTTGGGATTCCGTTTGGATATCAATCTCCCATGTACCGTTCTTGTTCTCTACAGTCCTTGATGCGGTGTCCGAGTCTCCCGCATTTAAGGCAGAGGTTCTTTTCTTTTGGTTTCTTGAGGATGTCTTCAGGTACTCGTCCTGCTTTACCAGTTACTGGTTTGAATTCTTGTCTTTGTCTCCAGTTTTTCTGTGGAGTACTTTGGGTGGTTGGGTTCCCAAGCACTCTTCCCATGAATAGGACATCATCTATTTTGATTGCTGATTCCATCCACTTCTCAAGTGACCACCCTTGGGTATCTTGTGATATCCCAATCTTGAGAAGTTCTTGTTGTATGTGGGTTTTGAGTCCTTTCTTGAATTGGTCAATGAGTGTGTTCACATCCCAGTTTAATTCTTGTGCCATAGTCCTGAAGGAAGAGCCATATTGTCAAGACCCCTTGACGCTCTCTTTGTGATTCCCTTAAGTGGTGGCTACGTTTGTTTATACAGTGTGTTGTTGAGTCCCTGCGGTGGACGAGATAAAGCAAACTGAGGTGGCTCAGGTTTGCTTGTCCATGTTATATAGGGGTATACCCCCTGAGCCACCTTAGCCCGCAGTCCACAGCCTGGCTTACGTAAGGTCGGCGGCTAAGGTGATGACAGAAGTCCTGCTTGGTATTTTGCAGCTCCGAATCTTATAGGAGCCGCGCTTAGTCCTAGGGTCACGTGACTTAAGCGCCAAGCTTACCCAACTCACTACTCGCTCCTAGTTTCTATAGAGAGATGCTGTGGGAGCAAGTAGCTAAGTGCCGAGCACCAAGACTAAGCGCCAAGCTTATGCAACTCGCTACTCGCTCCTAGTTTCTATAGAGAGATGTTGTGGGAGCGAGTTGTTAAGTGCTGAGCACCAAGACTAAGCGCCAAGGCTTGGTGCCGAGGTCACGTGATATTGTTTATAGCTTGTTTGACTTTGGAGACAATGCTATAAATAATAGATTGATTCCCTTCTTCTGTTATGACTGTTGTTCCATTATGACTGTCTGTTGGGTCATAACATCATCCCCCCCTTTTGTGCACGTTTTGGAGGATTCTGGGACGTGCTTTGGTTTTCTTTTTTTTTCCTTTTTTTAGTTGTAGAAATATCAAAAACATTCAACCCACGTATCGAGAGGGTTAAGAGTGCTGGACTCAAACCGATGACCTAGGACTTGACAAATCAATCTGTCGGAATTGGTCGTTTCAGGCTAGACCTCTTAACCCTTACGCTACACCGGGTTGTTTCAATACCTTCAGTGGCGGCTAGGGTACTCCTCGTAACTTGTGGCCCCTTGTTGTTGGTGGAGTTATTTGGACAGCGGGAGCATAAGATATAAAATACTTATCTATAAAATTGCTGTTAGGTGTCTAAGACGGGAATACAAAGAAGGGGGCGTTCCCTGCGTATACCCATTCTACATTTCCTGCCACCCATGCTTCTCCTTCCTCTCCCTCTATATCCAACCAGCACTTGGTGATCGCTGCCCGGCTGTTGCCCAGGATCACTGTTGGTCATACCTTCAACAACTTCACGCCCTTGCATTGGCCCGTGAAGTCTGCATCGTACTGGCTGAGCGCCTTCAGCGAGTACCTTCCGTTTGTGTGGACCATGTTGTCCAGGATTCATATGTCGGCATCCTCTGACAGGCTTCCCACATTCCACGCGTTGCACATCCGGCTGTGCAAACCCTTTGATTGGGCGTAGGCAGTCTTGCCTGTTTTGGTCGCCCCTTCAATCACTAGGATGCGGTGTTGCATCCCTAGTCCCTTCCTCCCAACCTCCGCCCTGAACCATGCTTCTGCCTGGTCCACATGTCCCCGGTCCGCCGGTACCTCCAGCTCCACCGGGATGGCTGCGGTCAGGCCATTGTCCTTCTTGTACGTGTACTCGGCATACGCCTTGACCGAGTTCCACACTGTTGTCATCTGGAGGGGGCGGAGGCGCTTGTATGCACTGTAGTACCCCTCCATTGTGGTCTGCCCCACAATCTCCTCTCCATCCTCCAGGTCGGCTTCCATGCGCGACCTCTTCCTTCCACCCTTCCCACGCACCAGGATCCCGTCCAGGGCCTCCTCAGTCAGCTCCCCCGCCATCAGCTCCTCGATCTCCTCGCCGTGTTTGCCTACCGCCTTCCAGAGGTAGTGGAAGGCATTGAGGGCGGGGTTCCCCCCGGGACCGTCTTTCAGGTCCTTGATTTTGATGTTGGGGTGCTGCCCCTCGTTGTCCCAGAAGCTCGCCTTGGCCGTGTTCCAGCCACCCTTCCTTTCCTTGCTGATGGTCAGGGCATGGACATGCCAGGGTCTCGCCGGGTCAAAGTCCGGCTCCACTTCGTCGTGGCGCTCGACAACGGTGAGAGTGCGCCAGTGGTTTGGTTGGCGCCAGCAGAACACCTTGTACCAAGCAACTAGGCCCGCCGTTGGTTGATTGGGCAGCTTGCTCCACGTCAGGAGCACTGCCCTCGCCTGCACCCGGAACTTCCCATTTGACCCCACTGGATCTGACTCCTTGGGCTCAGGCGAGCCGGACTCGCTCTCCGCCGGTGTAAGCCGCAAAGAACTTTGTCTGGGGGGTGGGGTTGGAGCCCAGCGCTCCGGCAATGGCGAGCCCGACAGACGCGGCTTGCTGCTGGCGGCCTTTGAGGGTGGCTCTGCGCTTGTTCCACTTCTGCAGTAAGACATTGGGGGTGGTGCTAGTAGATGGAGAGGGGGAGTTCATAGGTGTGTGGCAATAATTGATGAACCCCGGCCTTCCTATAGCCCCTTGTCTTCCGCTCTTTGTTTGTTGTGGTCACATGACCTTACCATGTGACGCATCTCCAAGGGGTGCCCTTCCTCCGTTCGTTGCTCATTGCCTGATCCTCGCTAAAGCTCGGGGTTCCTCCTCAGCTACGGTCGGTGCCCCCTCTCCAACCCCTCTGGTATAAGGGGATAGCGAGGGGTCGTGTGATACGTCCAGTTCACGTGACATTGTGATGTTACTCGTCTGGTACGGCATGTGTCACGTGACCTACATTTGTTATGATTGCTTGTGTTTGTGCATCTGAGCGGGGATAAAGGACTACCTCACACTCCTGCTTGCTCTCACTTCTTCACCTACTCCACTATGCGCACCATCTCCCTTAACTACGACCCCCTTGACTGCACTTGCTGGTCTCTGATGGCCGGCGACTACTGCGCCTACTGCGACGCTGTCTGCAAGGCCTCTTTGGCCAATTACAAAGGGGATGTCGGCGACTGGGAGCACTATGGTGCTGAAAGTGAGTCAATGTCATAGTGATAATCTTGAGATTACTAATGGTTTATTGTAGCTTTAACTCAGGTCTTCGACCAGATTGCCGACAACGTGGCCCTGGCCAAATTCTTTGAGGAGGGGCAGGCCCCTACGCTGGAGTACAAAGGTATCCGGGGTGCCCGTGCTCTTGCTCCTTATGTCAACTACCTGGCAGAGTTGAGCGGGAACGATGGCACTGTGCCACGCAAGGCACCTCTTGTCCCTGACATGCAGGGTGAGGGTGATGCTGCAATGGAAGGAGGCACGTGGCTCCATTGTGCCGGTGTTGACCGGCGGAAGGTGCGGGAGAAGGGAAGGGGCAATAGGAAGCCTTACACAAGATCTAGGGCCCGTAAATAGAAAATGTATTCAAAGAATTTAAATTGTCTTCTGCACATCTTTGTGAAAGTCAAAAACAAAACAAAAATTTCTGCAAGGATATTTCCTATGGGGTGGAGACAGTGACTGTCTCCAACTCTTTTGGGATAAGTGGTTGCGCCATGGCGCCTTCCAATTCTTCCTGCATATCGTTCTCCCATTTGTTCCATTCCTCTGTTGTCTTTCCTGTCATTCCTACGGTTGTTTTCTCTGTTTCTTTTGGGATTATGACCTCTTTTGGGGCAATGATCAGCAACTCCATACTGTTGCTGATCTTCCACATCCCATCCTCCTCTGGTTTGGTCCGCACGTCAAGCCAGACATGGAAGTCCGTGTCACATGCCTGTTTCTTTGCAATTAGTTTGTACATTTCCTCCCTTGTTACCTTGTCATGGCGTCCCCAATATGGGGCTGCCAAAAGCTCATGCCATTCCGCCATTTCCTTGTTGACACGCCTCTTGACTTCCCATTTGGCTTCTTTGGACAACTCCATGTACTGGGTTAGCGGCCTTCCGTTTTTGCCCGCCTTTCGGGCGGCCTTTGCAACTGCGTCCGCCAAAGAGCCTACTAAGCCGTCAATTATGTACATCTTGGTACGCGCTATGGCGCTGCGTGTCTTTGGTGCCCCTGAGTGGCACCAAGTCAGGATCCCGCGCTTAGGGTCCATGTATTCTTTGTTGCTGATCCAGTTCTTCTTGTCCCTTTCCCTTTTGAGGATGTAGTCCAGGTCAGCCCCTGGCAATATCCGGCGGGCGTACCTCTTTGCATCTTCTAGGGTCGAACAGTTATTCATGACCGACCAGCTCTCTTTGTTCCAAAGGGGTTTTGTCAGCCCCAGTGGTGTCTGAGTGCTTTGCCTAGGTGCACTCAGTAGCTGGTACCTGTTCACCTGCTGGGTGCAATAGGTGGCGGGTATTGTGGTTTCAGTGGGTGTAAAGGTATTGGAACGGTTGGTGGTAGCAGAAGGGAATGTGTATTTTGTTGCTTTCTCTATGCTATTTATGCCTTCCCTGCCTTCTGTTTACTTTTCTCTGCCTTGCTCCTCGAGTCATCTGCTGTATGACTCTGCTGTCCTGGCATTGGTGCGTCTGGTAGGCGCTTGCGCAAGTCATTCAGAAGAGGTTGCATGTCTGCAAATTTCTCGGCACGCTCCATTGTGTCCTCTATTGGGTCATACCCTTTCCACCTAATTTGATAGAACCACTTATCCTTCCGCCATTCCCAGTGCACCACGTGGTCCACTTTGTACTGCTCCTCCCCTTCCTCTGTCATTATTGGCCGTGGCTTCACCTGGCGCCTTTGGAAGTCTTTGTCCTCCCTGAATGGCGACAGGAGATTGGCATGGAACACATTGTGTACCTTTACTGTTTTGGGGAGATCCAACCGATAGGCGTGGGAGGAGATTACCTCTGTGACGGTGAAAGGTCCCCCCTTCCTGTTATCTAACTTCTTTCATGGTCGCTTTGTTGACAAGTTTGTCAATAGCAGCCATACTTTGTCTCCTACTCGGAATTCTTTGTGTTTGGGCTCCAGGCCTTTGTGTAGTTCCATGGAGGCCTTGGCCTCGTCCCAGACATTTGTCATCTTCTGGTTCATTGATTGTGCCGCTGGCACCTGTGTTTCTTGCTCCAAAAAGGACATGTCCCATGTAGGGTTCATCCCGTAAATAGTCTCAAAGGCTGTTTGGCCGGTTGCCGAGTTTACGTGATTGTTGGGACAGAACTCTGCAATTGGCAGCCATCGCGCCCAATCATCTTGCCAGTAATTGCAGAATGTTCTTAAGAACCCTTCTACCCATTGGTTGGTTCTTTCTGATACTCCATCTGTTTCTGGATGGTATGCTGTGGAGTACCTAGGTTCTATTGCGAGGTTCTTGTATACTGCTCTCAGGAACTGACTATTGAAGGTTGGGCCTCTGTCCAAGACTGTTGTTCTGGGTGTCCCATGTAACCGCCATACCTCCTTAATAAATACATCTGCCAGCTCTTCTGCATTTGTTGACTCCAGGCAAGGTATGAAGTGTGCCTGTCTGGAGAAGTGGTCAATTATAGTCAGTATACTGTCATATCCGTTTGACATCGGCAATTTCACAATAAAGTCATAAGCAATGTCTTCCCAGGGTCGCTTGGGTATTGGGAGTGACCTTAATGGGATCGCTTGTTTGTGGCCCTTGCTCCTTTGACAGGGTTCGCATGAGTCCACATATCTATTCACTTGGGACTTCATTCCGGGCCAGTAGTACGTTCTGGATATCATTTCCAGGGTCCTGGCATGGCCCTGGTGCCCCGCTACTGGAGAGTCATGGTTCAGTTTCAGTATCTCCAACCGGATATTCTTGTCGTCAGGCACGTGTATCCGTTCGTCATATTGCAACAGTCCGTTTTCCATGCTGTACCTCTGGAACTGTTTCCGTACTGTTATTGGGAGGTTATCCTTATTTGTGGTATTACAGATCAGGTCTGTTATTGTCTCATCTTCTTCTTGTGCTTCCTTAAGTTCTGTCATCATGTCTGACAAGATGTCCGCTTGGAAACCCTTGAACTTCTCCACTGGTATCATTATTTGCGGCGGAGTTGGTTCATCACTATGATTGTGGCTTCTTGACAGTGCATCAGGTTGTTGATTGGATTCTGATGGCCGATAGTGAATTTTGTGATTTGAATGAGGCCAGGGTCAGATACCATCTGCCGTGCCTTCTGTTCCACACCTTTGATTCGCTCCAGTACTGGAGGTTCTTGTGGTCTGTGTATAATATAACTGGAGTTGCTGTTCCTTCTAGGAAGAGTCTCCAGTGTACCAATGATTGTATTATGGCAAGCAATTCCTTATCATAGGTGTCGTAGTTCCTTTCTGCCGTGTTTAGGCATTCCAACAGGAAGGCGATTGGGTGCAGCCTGTTGTCCTCACCTTTTTTGGCTCAGGACTGCTCCTATTGCTACCCCCGACGCGTCTGTTTCCAGGATATATTCTCTTGCCGGGTTGGGGTGGATCAGGACAGGCGCTGTGCATATTGCATTTTTGAAGTCATTGAAGGCTTTCACGTGTTTTTCTGTGAATTCCCATTTGGCATCCTTCTTGGTGAGTGCCGTCAATATTGCCGCCATCTTGCCCCATTTGTCTACCCATCTTCGTACCCATCCGGCAAATCCCAAGAATGATAGTAACTGTTTGACGTTCTCAGGAATCTTCCATTCCTTGATTGCTCTTATCTTTTCTTCCTCTATGGACATTCCTTCCGGTGTGACTACAACCCCAATAAAGCTCGTCTTTCTTGTGAAGAACTTGCATTTGTGGGGCTTCAGGAACAGATGATGTTTCCTCAACCTCGTTAATACTTCCCTCACATGTTCTGCATGTTCTTCCCTGCTATTTGAACAGATCAGTATGTCATCCATGTATACTACCATTGTCACGTCTATTAGGTCATGGAATATCTCATTCACAAAGCGCTGCCATGTTGCTGGCCCATTCTTCACGCCAAAAGGCATGACAAGGTATTCAAATAGACCTTCCTTTGTTCAAAAGGCTGTCTTCCACTCGTCCCCTTCCTTGATGCGTATATTGTTGAAACCCCCCCGGATGTCCAATTTGGTGAAGATCTTTGCGTCCTTCAATTTTTCCACTAGGTCAACTTGGGTTGGCATGGGAAATTGATCCGGCTTGGTAATAGCGTTCAGCTTTCTGTAATCTACTACTGGTTGTAATCCCCCATCCGCTTTGTTCATGTAGAAGCATGGTGCTGCCACTGTGGATGTGCTTTTCCTGATCTTCCCATCCTGGAGTTCCTTATCCAAGTATTCCCTTAATGCCAGTGACTCCGCTGGTGTCATTGGATATGTCTTTGCTGGTTGTGGCATTTCTGCCCCTTCCACAGAGTCTATTGCACAGTCGTATACTCTGTGCTCCGGTAGTTTGCTAAACCCTTCCTCCTGGAATAGGTCTCTGAACTCTTTGAATTCTTCAGGTATTTGCGATTCTTCCTTCCCCGCCTTCCCTGTAATCTGATCATTGTACGTTATTGACAGATCCTTCCATCCAATAACTGGGTCTGCTTCTTTGAGCCAGTCCTTTCCTAGGATAACTTTGGTGTCTCCTAGTCCCATTACGTAGAAGATGCACTCTAGTGCCTTCCCTTCTACTTCAATTTGTATTGTCACCTTCTTGGATATAGCATCCTTGATTTCCTTGCCATCAATTGCAATCACTGAACGCTTGGACTTGAGGGGTGTTGTAGGTATTTCTTTCCTCCACACATACATGGAGTCTATGAAGTTGCAAGACAATCCTGAGTCAATGAGTGTCTGCACTGGTTCCATGATTCCCTCAATGGTCGTGTATATTATAGATTGATTGCTGGATTTCTTGAGGTAATATACATTGTCCTTGGGTGGTTCCTGGGGTTTGGCTGACATGGATTCAGTCAAACCCTTTAGCTTTCTGACTCTGACTCAGATCCTTCTGCTTTGGTCTTTTTTTCGGTACTAGCCTTTCCTTGTACCTTTTTAGGACCTTCTGTCCATTGTCCCCTGCAGTCCTTCATCATGTGTCCTGATCTTCCGCATTTGATGCACAGCTTTTCTTTGCATCGCCGGTCCTTTTTTCATTTGAGATCCTGACGGTTTGGTTATTTGTTGTTTTGGACTGTGTTCCTGGTGTCCGAGTCCCTTGGTAGGGCCTATTACCTGGTGCCCAGCTTGATTGTCCAGTGGCATTCCCCATCTTAGGGTTCAGCCTTTGGCTTGCGTATAGCATATTGTCTATGCAGCAAGCTAAGATGATCCATTGCTCCAGGTTATACTCTTCCTTTTTATCAAATATAATTGCCTTCATTAGTTCTTGGCAGATTTCAGGTTTTAGACCTTCCTTAAACTTGTCAATTAGTGCTGTTTGGTCCCAATCAACTTCTTGGATTAAGTTATGGAACTCAGTGGCGTAGTCCAGTGCGCTCTTCTTTTGCACTAATGTCCCAAGCCTCCTAATAGTCTTCTCTTTTTTCACTGGGTCTGCAAAGTTTAGCAGAAAGACAGTTTGGAATTGATCCCAAGAGGTCAGGCAATCATGTTCCTCTTTTCTGATAATTTGGTGAGTAAGGGTTGTGCCCAGTTTTTGGCTTCTCCTTTCATGTTCATCATGACAGCTGTCATTTTTTGGGTATCGGTAAACGTTCCTTCGTCATAGTCATCGAAGTACAGGTTCATTTTCATCAGAAAGGTCTCTGCTGCCTTACCCCTTTTCCCATCAAATGAGTCTGGTTGCTTTGTCCTGACTTCTTTTGGTATGGCTGTTCCCGTAGCCATTGTTTGGTTTAGGAAGCTTTCTCCTTTGACTCTCATAGCCTTTTCTTCAGATTTAGGCTTTGGGGTGGAATCTCCTGATGGCTTTGCTTTCTCAAATGGGTTTGTTTCCTTAGTTTGCTCTGGTGATGCCGTTCGGGATGTAGCCGGGGATGTCCTGCGACTATCTCCCCTTCTCCTTTGTGTCGCCTAAGGATGTTGTGCGGGTATACCCGCGCATACCAGCACCCCCATAGCGTCGCCAGTTTTGATACGGTCGACGCTCGTAGTAGACCGATCGATAGCCCTCGCTGAGCGCTTTCGATCAATGTACTGCGAGCGTCGTCAGAGTCGAAACTGACAGAGCTATGGCGGTGCGGGTATGTGCAGGTATACCCACACGACATCTCTAGTGTCGCCATGATGTGTTTACTCAACCCTTCCATGTGTGTGTTTGTTTGCTCACATTCCCCTACTAGTGTGGATACCCTGGTTTCTAGGGCTGTCAATAGTTCATCAGCGGATGTTAATCCAGCCACTTGTTGGTCCAGTGCATCTTTGACAGCCTCTAAGGTTTTTGATACTTTCCTCAGCTTTGTGTCTAGATCTATTGAAAGTGTGGTTGCTAGAACTTTTACCCCTGCTATTTTGGGTTCCACCCTTTTTGTTATCAACGTGGTCGCGTAGGCGTTTGCGTTTGCAGCTTCTGCAAGTTTTTCAATCTGGTCCATCTGAGCATTTCGTTGAGTTATTGCTTGTTTGCATGCCTCAGAGGCCGTTATTGCCATCTGGATCTTGGCTAGCGTGTTCCTTTTAAGGTCTCCTAACCCGTTTCGGAGCGCCGTGGCTATTACCTGGATTGGTGTCGGCTGTGACTGTGCAATTGGTCCTGGTCCAATTTCTGTAATATTTCCATCTTGGCCTCCGAACATGAGGCCTGGTATAGGTACCGGTTCCGCCCCTTGGTCATGTATGATCCGAGTCATGTTTTCCACTTCCTCTGTTGACCTTGGTCGTACCGTGGGTTCTGTTGGTGGTTCGCCGTAAACCCAGCCATTTGAGGCCCTTCTTACTCTGCCTGGCCTTTGTGGACTCGGGTGAGATAAATTTATTTGGATCCCTGGCGATACCATTGGTATTACTCTGGGAGACCCTGGCATTCCTCCAGGCATTCCTCGGAAGGTCTCTTCTGCCTGGGGGTTTGTTTGTTGTGGGGTTATCTCAACCGGTGGCGGGCCTGGCTCCTGATTGGCTGCCCTACTTACTGATTGCGTTGTAATTCTGCTGGCTGGTCGGGTTGGTGGTTGGCTGGTACGCTGCGCCATAGTTTCCGTATGTTCTCTTATGTAACGCAGGTGTTGATTGGTTCTCCTTTGTACTCAATCCTTTGTGTCTGTGCGAGACACTTGTTTTCGCCACTACTTAAGTGAGAAGTTTGCTTTATAATGTCGAGACCCCTTGACGCTCTCTTTGTGATTCCGTTAAGTGGTGGCTACGTTTGTTTATACAGTGTATTTATAGTATTTGTCTATAGTGTGTTTACAGTGTGTCGTTGAGTCCCTGTGGTGGACAAGATAAAGCGAACTGAGGTGGCTCAGGTTTGCTTGTCCATGTTATATAGGGGTATTTCCCCTGACCCACCTTAGCCCGCAGTCCACAGCCTGGCTTACGTAAGGTCGGCGGCTAAGGTGATGACATAAGTCCTGCTTGGTATTTTGCGGATCCAAATCTTATAGGAGCCACGCTTAGTCCGAGGGTCACGTGATTTAAGCGCCAAGCGCCAAGCTTACGCAACTCGCTACTCGCTCCTAGTTTCTATAGAGAGATGTTGTGGGAGCGAGTTGTTGAGCGCCGAGCGCCAAGACCCGGCGCCAAGGCTTGGCGCCGAGGTCACGTGATATTGTTTATAGCTTGTTCGACTTTGGAGACAATGCTATAAATAATAGATTAATTCCCTTGTTCCGTTATCACTGTTGTTCCGTTATGACTGTCTGTTGGGTCATAACACATATTGTTGTACTGATCCTCCTTGCACAAGTTTGCCTATATCACATATGGCCTTTTCCTTCTTACGGGGATTGCCAAAGCTGAGTAAGCAGGCGTCCTTCAGCATTTGCCTGGTGCCATGTTATTGTGTATGTGTGAGGTTCACCACTGTGGATGGTCTTCATTAGTGGTGCGGCCCATTTAGATGCTTCCCCCTCTCCCATATTGGTCAGGAAGTTGGTGATTTTGCCTTCATCTGTAAAATGAGTACCATGGTTGCGGAAGTAATTTTCCATTTTTATGGGAAATATTTCAGCATCTTGTCCTCTTTTTCCTGAGAATGCTTCAGGCTTTTTGGCTCTAGCGCCTTCAGGTACTTCACCTTTTGGTTCCCTAATGCAGTTTCTACGTGTTGATTTGTCTTGTGGGTCCCATTGGCGTTCTTGGTCCATGATGTCAGTTTCTGTATTAGATTGTACTTCACTGATATTGGTATCAATGCCTTGTACAGTTTCTTGGAGGTTTTCCATGTTTTCTTGTTGATCTTCAAGTGTGGCGGCTACTTCTTTACCCATGGTTCCTAATGCTTTAATTAGGATTTGGAGTTGTTCATTGTGTCCTTGGTGACGCTGGAGTAAAGTGTTTTGAGCTCAAAGTATCTCCTCTTGTCCTTGTCGTGCTGCTTGTGCATTGATGGCTGCACTCTCTGTCCATTGAGTAATACCCCTGAGGACTGGGTCCCATGCTTGCCACGTATTGTTTAGGTTTTCGACATTTTGAATTAATATTGCCATTTGTGCTTGGTTTTGTCAATTGGCATCTTCATACAGTTGCTGCATCTCATCTTGAATTCTCCTTTCATTGCTTTCTAGTACCATTTGTAGTGCTTGTAGGTCTGGGTTGTTGTCTAATACCCTTTGTACTACGCTCAAGCACCATGAGTCTGAAGATGATGACAATGAAGATGACGATGAGTCTTCCAGATCAGGTTCTGCTGCTGCTTCTATTGCACGCATCGCATTTTTGTTGGTTGGTTGTGGTGTTCTAGGTCTCCGTACCCTTGTGTTTGTCAGGGGATGTCTTCTCCATGTATAATCCAATCTAGAGTTGGCTTCATTGTAGGTAGGTACTGGATTGTGTATGGGGTCCTGTTGGCTATCCATGATTTGTCTCCTTTGATCCTGTATCTCTTGGTCCAGGAGTCTACAACGTCATTTGCGTTCATTGGTTTGTTGGCTTGTCCTTTGTGAGTTTGTGATGGTAGATATTCTAGGGGCTGCGTCAAGTTCTCTAACATGTTCACGTTCAATGGCTCTTCTAGATGTTGGACCATAGGTGGTTGTTGTGGGTATATGTGTAATTACTCTATTTGGTTGTTCCGCGTTGTTGATTTCTTCTATTGTTGCTGGTTGCCTTTGTTGAGAGGTTCCATTAATGATGTCAGCTTCAGTTGCGTTGGTTTGATTGTGATTAGTATCACCAATCATGATTGTTTGGTCCGTATTGTCTGCCTGTGGAATTG